>JAFFZH010011344.1:0-10922 GCA_018420115.1 Euura saliciscinereae | reverse complement strand
ATGTGGATGTGGATGTGGATGTGGATGTGGATGTGGATGTGGATGTGTGGATATGGATACGGATATGGATGTAGACATATTAGTTCTCCTAGGACCTGAGCGATGAAGGATTAATTGGGATGGCAGATGATAGATATACCAGAGATTATGCCCCGAACACTCGACGTTCACCACAGGCCTTGCGTAATTCGGTTTATCTTCGGTCAGAGTGCATGTTCGTGAAAAGATATTACGCGCCGTACGACCAATCGTCGTACAGCATAAAGTGCAGCTTCTCGACTTTACTTATCGCATGGACCCGCGGCGTTAAAGGTCAGCTGGAAGATTATTCGACGATAAAAAGAGTCGCGGGAACAGCGGCGTAGCAGTTGACTTTGACGAGTCAACGAGTAAGGTTCGCGTATCTGGATTTAAATTAATCTTGCGAATTACGACGTGGTTGCAGATATGAAGTACTTCATGTCAATCGCACTCTGCCTGCTCCTCGCGGTGCATTTGTCCGAGCAAATTCCTCGACTAGGTGAGTGATTATACGATCACGAAATAACGCGAATATTCTCA
The DNA here is from genome assembly GCA_018420115.1 of Euura saliciscinereae. Taxonomy (NCBI): domain Eukaryota; kingdom Metazoa; phylum Arthropoda; class Insecta; order Hymenoptera; family Tenthredinidae; genus Euura; species Euura saliciscinereae. The sequence continues at coordinate 10,361 of JAFFZH010011344.1, read as the reverse complement.
TTTTATTGTCGCGATGTTTCAGTCAATTGTCCCAAGGATTTCTTGAAAGAAAATCCATCGGAAGCGGACATGTGCGGAACGTTGACGTGTCACGAAGATGGGTCCAGGTCTGCGGTCGGGTGAGAATACGATGATTCGATATATCTCGCGTAATATCGTCTGTGCATAATTGTAACGTAATTGTAATCCCCGGAATTACGTTTTCAAGCTGTGGGACTTGGGCCTGCATGCCGGGCAAACGCAGGGGATACAGGCGGATGGACACCTCCAAACCGACTCCACACTGTTGCGGTGGCCCCATATGCGCGGACTGAGTAAAACTTGAATACGGCACTGTATCACGATAGTGAAAATAAAACCTCTAACAAGCTTATGTTTACCATGCGTGAACTATCCGCTGACCAATCGACCCGCGAGGTCAAAGCTCGCGTAGAACTTGATATCTCGACGAGAAAACCAAGATGACTGCAGAATAAAACGGAATAGCTTTACTCTCGTGGAATCAAGTTCCGAGTTGAGCGCACAATTAATTCAGCCTCGTAGATTCTCGTCGCCAGGATGTTCCTGCATGCGGAAGACAAAGCCGAGCTTTATTTGAGCCCGGCCGTTAAATTGCCTTGCATGTATTATGACCTTGTAGTCCAGGAAATTATAACTTAAGCCGCTTTCCCGGTAAACTTTGGCTGACCAGGAAATACGGCTACGTAGTACTGCAGGTCTGGTTGGCTCCTTGTTATTTCTCGGCGGTGTCTCGGGCGAGCCGCGTTTATGCGGATGGTTCGAGAACCGTTTAATATTCGATCTAATCGCGAGTAGAAGAACCGGCCGAGATCAGAAGGATCAATCATCTCAGGTATCTCATATATTAGCTCGGGCAAAGAAAATCGGTGTAATAACGCAATCGGTGCTCGCCCTTGGCCCTTGGATGTGGATCCGGCAGTGGTTCCCGGAACTGATAACAAGAATTCCGGGAGGACGGAATACAAGGACTGCCTGGGGCGGCGTGGGCGTTCATTGCCCACCAATCCTTGATTAAATATCCTGCAGGGACGTCGATGGTCTGCTTAAAATTCTGCCTTCGCAAGCATCCGGCCAAGCTGCGTCGAGCTTTTCGACACTCGGCAAAGGGTGCCACTCGGCACTTGCCAATTCGCCGCTTTGGTTACATTCCGAATTTATTCGCAAGCTAATTAACTCCGTTTTCAGCTGGGAATTGAATAGGTGTACGAATTCGTGCGTCAGGCCTCTGATTACTTTCCCAGAATGTTTTTGGTTTCTTATATTTGCTTGTACGCGTTTCCATTGTGATTATTGTGGATACACCTGCGGTCGTTAATTGAGGCTAATTAAACGCATCGAATCGGATTTTCAGCACGTTTCAACAATTCCACGATTTCGCAGTCTGACAGTGAATAGAATTTTTACCACATGCCGTGGATCCACAAAAACGACGAGTTATTGTCTCTTCATTGCAGGAATTATCGGAGAAACCAACAGCCAATCGATTTAAATTCATCGACTACCCATGTGTGCGTCCCCAATGGTAGCAAAAAAAACAATCTTGGCCCATTCTTGAAACAAGCTGATTCAACGAGCGTTGGTCAAATACCGTCGGCCCTATATATTCCCAGCATCGTCCCAATGGTACATAACAACAATTGGGTCCAACACTGAGGCCAAGGATTGAGCCAAGCTTGGTCCAGTGTTACTTAACAGCAATTCTTACATGCTCGGTGAGCACCGCTGGGCCACCGATTGGAATACATTTGGCCCAATCATACACGTCAGCGAGTGGGTTCGACACCTGGCCCCAGACTTGTCACATTTTGGGCTCAATCGTATACGCCAATATGACATTAATGCAAGCTTGGGCCGAGCCTCGGCAGAACACTCTGCCCATTCTCGGCCTAGTGTTATCATTTCAACCGTGGACCATGCTTGGGTGTATTGTCTATCCAACGCTCGACGAACTTTGGGCCAGACATGGCCGGCAGCTGGGCCTTTAGTACAAGCACACATGGGTACACACATGCGCGCTTGATTTCATTCGTGAAATATATAACAAATCATCCGACGTGGAGACACGTGTGCGTTTCGTTCCACCCAGGTGTATCTCGATAACGATCGAGCCACGCAATACCCGATGTAGTTCAATTATTATTCGGCACGTATTGCTGCCGGAGAACAACGGGAAACGATTCGAAAAAAAATCTAGCCCGCGGTGCTACGTATGTAAATACAATTTTAATTACGATTTACGATTAATAAATCTTGATTTTCGGCCGAGCCAGTCGTCCGCAGCACTGTCCCTTCGGTTTAGGCGCGATCACCGGAAGAACGTTCCCGTTGACGATGCACCTCTCGTCCCTGCAAACACCCTGCAAGGGTTGGTCCTCTCCAGTCCCGAGACAGTTACCGTCGCAGTTGCACTGGTACTTCGCTATTCGGATCACGTGAAGATCGCCGACGCTGGTGTAGGTGTATCCGAGTTTCAGGAGCTCGTCTCCGTCATTGATATTCGTAAACATGAAGTTTGCGTTATGATCCCTGAGAACCCGGTCGGGAAGAACAACCGAAACCCTCGCGATCTCGTCCCGCAGGGCATTGTGCCTTTCGACCGCTTCCTGCGCGCTCAGCGTGAAAGGAATCGTTAATAATTCACAACCACTGTACATACATACATACATACCTTGGTCTCTTCGGTGTCCGGGTCCGTCCGGACCAGACCGCGGACCTTGTGTCCCAGAGCAACCTCGTCCTCGGTCAATTTTTTGAAGTACTTGAAGATTCCGGGCCCCAGGTTGCCGTAGCCGTAGGCACCGGCCGCGTCGCTGTTGCCGTCGACCCCGCTCGTGCTTCCGCCGAGGAACCAGACCACGTACTCGTTGAGGATCGGGTACTCTTTGACCTTGAGATACCAGTCCAGGGAGAAGTACAAGGCGAGTTCCTGGCTCGCCCCCGTCTTGTTATCGCCGTTGAATTCGACCGCAGGAGCACCGCCGAGGAGTAGACACAGACCGAGCCCCCATTTTTCTTTGGACGGGAATATTTCCCTGACCTTATCCTCGCTCAGGGGCAGGACGGGGTCGAACTTCATCGCGTCGTACATGTCGAGCTTGGTGATCTTACCCTCGGCAGCCAGTATCATCAGCTTCGCGAACTGGCTGTAGGCCTGACTGACTTCGCGGACCGTCCCGACGATCGCGGAGCTCAAAATCAGAGGCACCAGGCCGAGCCTGAACGCGGCATCGGTCATCCCCCGAACCGCGTCCTTGGTGCTCGCGACCACGTGGTAATCGACGAACTTGAAATTATTTCTCTCGTCCAAGAGCGGATCTTTGACGAGGGTTTGCCTCTCTTGCAGTACCTCGTTCACGCTCGGTGGCAAGCTTTCCGTCCCCATGCTGTACTTGTTCAGTATCATAAAAGCCGCGTCTCGTTTCGGGTTGTTGACGGTCGGTCCTCCGGCGATGAGGTGCGGCGGGTCTTCGGGAATGTCTGACATCGCCAGGGTGATGACTTTCGCCGGATAAGCCAGCCTCGCTAGTTCGCCGCCGAAAACGGTCGAGAGTTTCGTTTTTACAATATCAATTTCCGCCGGGGTGGCCCCCGCGGTTTTTAACCTTGACAAAACATCCCCGAATTCGTCGAAACTGATCGCCCCCTTGGGGCAGAAGAGGAGGTCTTCGGTCCCGCCCGAAAGCACCACGACCAAGATATCCGACTTTCGAAGCTTCCTGCAGTAGTCGGCGATCCTCCGCGTCGCTTCGACCGAATTCTTGTCCGGAAGGCCGCCGGTTCCGGCTTCCGAGTAGGTGATCCGAGTGTTCAGGGCCGGAAACCAGAGCGGGTTGTCCCACATGCCGAAAACTGACCCCCTCGGAACAACGAGGAAACCTTTCTTCATGTGTTTACCGATCACTTTCTCGAAAGCCGCACCCAGCATCAGTGTCTCGCGACCCCAGCCCACCATGTGGACGTTGTTCTTCAGTTTATACTTGGTACCGCAGATTCTCATGGTCGATCCTTCCAGTTTGACCCTCTCGCCGATTACCTTGCACGCGTTTACCTTCTCCACTCCGGCAACGAGGATAGATTTCATGTCACTTCGGATCTGTAATAGTTCATTTCGGTTTAGGTGTCGGGGACTATTAGTTTTTATTATTCGGGGAAAACTGTGCCTGTATCATTTTCTTCTCCTGAGCAGTCTTTCCTCGGTTTCTAACTTCCGTTTGGTAAACTTTGATCCTCTCGTCTCTGATCGCGTTTCTTTTTGCTTCTCGTTCTGCAGTCCGCCTCGTGAATATTGCGTTCACTTTTTCCAGCATCAGCTCTCGCTTTCTCAAGCTCTCTTCCCTCTTCAAACGCGTTGCTAACGCCTTGGCAGGATCTATGTCCATTGGTTTGTGTTTTTTCGACCGTTTCATTTTTCGTGGTGGCATACTGTGTTTCAAATTGCAATCTCTGTGTTTTAATTTAAAAATTTTTCGAGTGAATTTTGAAATTGTGTTGCCGAAAGTGCCTAAATACCAGGTTACGTCATTTCATTGTATCGCTCGATCAGAGAGTGAAGTTTGTCGAATGTAGTCGAGCCCCGTTCTCAGAGAATCGAAACTCGAACGATACCTTGCCCCTTACTATATGCAACTTGAAATACACGGGAGTGTGGTTCCCGAGAATCTGGCGAGGGGGAACCACCGACCGGACATGGAGCGACGCGGCGTTCAAGAAAATAAATGCCTTTATTTTCACGGTCGGACGTTTGATATTGTATCCGAAATGAATGAGCGATGGCTCAAGCTTGCGATTGGACTGACGGAATTTGACAATCAGAACACTAATGAAGTAACATCAACAGTGCCAATTGTTCGTTTCGAAGGATTCCACCCTACAAGAATTCATTATAGTGTCTCTAGTAAAAAGTTCAACATGAGGAGAAAAAGTTACATTCTAAAATCCACGTTCCGACTGCCGAAATGACTGATTTTGAAACGTGACTTTGTTTCTGCTCAACGAACCTCAATAAAACTTTGGCACAATCTTTTCTATCGTGTTCTAAGACAGTAGTGCGAGTTTTAGCAAAGTACAGAGAAAGGAATTACGGCTCAGAGAAGGTAACGCCTGCAATTTGGATTATCAACCAATGATGTAAAAAAAAAGTTATCAATCCCGATCAAGGCGCGCGAAGAGCAAAATAAATTAGCAATGCTAATGATACCTTTTTCCACATGTAGCCTCACTTCCTGTCTGCCAGGAAAATATATTGGCACTCTTCGAAGTACTCACCCAAACCGTTTCGACTACGAATCATGATCTTTTGTCAATAAAAATAAGATTGTCAATAGACGGAAAAATGGAGAGTAAGATGCAGCGATGACCAATTGATAAGTAAATTACCATAAAAATAAGTTATCCGTACTCGTGACTGCAATCGGTGGTGACGAGTGTTTCGTGCCGCACGACAATGCGGCATGCGTTGTACCGAAGTCAGGACAATCGTTAATCGTAGATCGTCGTAAAACACAGCTGTCTACTTCCTTATGACCAGAAATATAGTTCTTATACATAATTTTGACGATCCCCTGTATCTCGCTCAGCCACGACGTATGATAACACGCCAGGGTACCTTGAGAATTTGCTTACAATCCTGACAATGAGATCGTTTACCACATATATTTTTTCTTATTTTTACCACGTGGAGCTCCCAACGACACGCGTGTCGTGCGGAGGCTCTAAAGCTGTCGTGTAGTTTTTTTCTGAGAAATGTATAAAATTTTACGCGGAAGCGATAAATTCCTGAATAACGACTGGCTAAACGATGCTTTTTATTGCTGAGAATGGGAATTTTAATCTTCGAACCGGAAGTTCGGTTGATATAAATAGCAGTGCTCCGACTATCATCTTCACAGTAACCGAGTACCTACTACAATTCAGAGCATCCACACCTCGCATCGGGAACCATGAAGCTACTCGCCTTCTTCGCCGTCTTTGTCCTCTTCGTGGATCTGTCCCTCCAGATTCCCCAGCTCGACGGTAAGCAATCAATTCATGTCTCCATCGATTATTTTCATACATTCACCGAGAAAAACGTGTATTGTTCTTCATTATTATTGGTGGTGTAACAAGCAGAGCGGAAATATGGTTCGGCCTACTTTAGAGAATAGTCGATTCGATAGTCAAACCATATGAATAACAACACTGAGTATTGATTTAGTATTTTTCGAAAGTAATATCTGAAAGGGAGTATGGTGATCCTGTTTTTCAGCTGAGTGTGCCGGTATTGAAATCCCGCCGCAGATTGCCGATAGTTGCGGAAGTTACAAATGTAACGGCTCAACCATTTCCGGAGTGGGGTGAGTGGGGGTGAGAGGATCTTCTCTACGACCGCATTGTAGCCTTGATTTTCAATTTTTCTGCGTTTTTTTTCTCCAGATGTCCCGTTACCTTCTGTCTTCCAGGACACTCTAAGGGAGTCAATCCGGGAAACGATTCTGCAGTATATCCCGATTGCTGCAGCACCCCGAATTGTGGATAACTAATTTCGAATTGGATTTACAGCAAACGAAACGAATGTGAGGAACCCGTATGGAATACATACTTTGAAGAATCGATTATCTAACGTGTCTGCTTACCTCATAAATACCCACGACGTTCGTATTCGTGATCTATAAATTGTAGACTAACGAACAGCTGAATAAAAAACTTTACCACCGTTTCAAACCGATAACGCGATTTGAAATTACTTTCCCTCCCATTATTATGTGTCCTTTCTATAATTGCTCGCGTTTCGAGTCCTGAAAGGTACTCGATTTCAGTTTCAATGTCGGTATAATATATTAATACACTCCGACTTTGACTAACACTTTGTTTTTTCTATCGTAAATTTTTGAGAAATTATTTGTGATTCCTAGTCCATATTTGGTGAGTCTTGAAGAATAAGAGGCGATACAGGAATACAATGAATCATGACTTTATTCGTTATGTATAATAATATCTACAATAAAAATACCACATCGTTTGGAAAAACAATTTTTCGTTACAATTATATAGTAATCTTATAGATAATAATATTATATTCAGCCACCTTTTCCACATCTGAATAATTGTTAAATTTTGTACCTTTGTTCCTTCACTGTGGGATATCTTATTTTCCAGGTGTGGTACTTATCGGTGTGCCGAAGGAAAACAATTGGGATATGAAGAGCCGGACAATTCTAAAACATATCCAAAATGCTGTGGTGGACCCATCTGTGCTGAATGAAAATCGTGCCACACCTTATTAAAGAAACTTATTACACTTGTTATAAGAAACTGCATAACCATGTTCGTATTTTGTTATTACCAAGTTAAATCACTGTTCAACAGACCATGGACTAATGTTTGAAATATTAGGATGTCTAGCTGTAATGTGACGAATAAATTTACATCCTTGGATATTTGCAATCGTTTTCTTCTTTTGCATGGTAACAAAACGTGGGTGAGTATAATCGCCTTTCCGATCAAGAAACCTCGATCCGGCTGCATCCATAAGCACAAGTTCTGAAAAATCAGCTGCATTGCTCGTCGCCCATAGAAACCGGATTGAATTGGTTTTTGTTGCGTGATTCGATACCGCGAACTCGGTACAAGACGTACCAACTTATTTACTTACTGTGGATAAATAAATTAATGAACAAACAAATTTCAAGTGTGCGAATATGTTTGATACGTGGCTTATCGTTCTCTTTCCTTATAAGTTGTGTATCGCTGTCAGTGTGGGCATAATATATTACGTCAACAGTGTTTTCGTGATGATAAACTCCGGCTGGCGCCAGTCACCGCATAGTTTTGTTACTATATGTGATCGCACGAGGAGATGATCCTGATAAAGTCTTGAAAATTTGCATCCTAATAGTGTCCGGGAATCATCGATAAATTATTATCCTTCCAATTTACATACATTTAGAATGATACATAATTCATTCAACAAGCTACATAATTCATTCAACATCGCGCAAAAGCCGTATATTTGTCAAGAAGAACTGGTTGACGTGATTGATGTTAATGAAGCCAGGTGTGTAAATATAATGTACAAATATTGAAATCATCGAAGTGGTAATTCAGTCATTATAAAAAGCTGCGGTGGGATTATCAGACCATACAATAACCGATTACACAGCAACGACTAGGTTGTCACTCCGACCAAACCTCTTGATGAAAATATGAAGTTCCTTGCACTCTTCGCCGTCTTTCTTCTCTTCGTGGATTTGGCTGTCCAGGTCCCAAGTCTCTGTAAGCAATCAATTCACGTCTCTACACATTATTCTGACACACCGTTCGATGTTTTTCGAAAGCACCGCAGTCCCGTGGCTGATCCCATATTCCGTAATCCTGATTTCGAGTGAACTGCACAGACGCCGATGTGATCCCAAGGTACATCCTGAATAGTTGCGGAGAGTACACCTGTGACGGTACAAACGTCGCTGGAGTTGGGTCAGTTGCGAGCTATTGGATTATCGGCTATCGTTTCCACCTCCGTACGATGATCTAAATTTTTCGTTTGTCTATTACATCTTTTCTCAGATGTAGTTACACTCGCTGTTACCCTGGCACACAAATGGGATACGAAGAACAGGACGATTCAAAAGTTATATATCCCGAATGCTGCGCTCGACCAATTTGTTCTTTCTCAGGTGTGAGGTCCCGTATATACTTTATGATGAAGATTCAAAAAATAAAAAAATTGTAAGAAATTCTTCAACTACAGCTGTGAGAGCAAGATTTTATTTTGGGTTTGTCTATGAAATTACAAAACCTGCAGCAATCGTATAGAAATTTGTAAACTAATTTCTTGAATAAATATGTGGATGTGAATACCGTGATACGTGTAACTTCGCGATCCCCGTTACAACGACGTTCTTCAACAAGGAGGACCCGGAGATTTCGTAACGCTCAGCGAATAGAATGTCTGATATACCGAAAAGTACAAATTCGACCAATATTTTCTTTACGTTTCTACGATATTTTCGTGCAAAAACTTGAAGATTCGATACCAGAAATCCGTGTAACACAACTTACAGAATAATAATGACGTGATCTGTAATGTGCACATGTGTCTTCTCGCGATTGGAAAAATCTGTATTCATATGCGTGACCTGAATATTCTAACAAAATACGATTGCGTAGATCGGCTAATTAAAAAAGCTCGATCAGCGTTTGAGATTGATAAGGCGATGCCTCGTTCCTTCTCGTTATACCGAAGCGAATATTGCGAAAGATTAATTTCACAACTGTGCTCGGCTCATTCCGTCCGATTGTTCCACTTTGATTCAGAGGGGCCGAGGGGTTCCACTTTGATTCAGAGGGGCCGAGGGGTTCCACTTCGTTTGCCGCGAGGTCCCACGTTCCGGACGGGCCGAACGGGCCGATATTCACCGGGGAAACGAAGTGTTCGGTTCGACTGTCGCGTACAATCGGTCGGGTAACATCAGCTGTACAAATCTTGTTTAAATGTAAAGTGAGGATACTCGTGCGGACGCACTACACGCCCGGAGAGGAAGGACGACCGTGGAACAGGTTCGCCGTCGAGCAAGATAGCCGACCACGAGCATTTGCATGTCCCTCTGCAGAGATGCCACCGCTAAATATGCACAGCTCGTTACCCAACCAACCTGCACCAAGCAGCCTTCTGACCCAGCGCAACCCGACTCCGACTCCCACGCCCGCGCCGCGGCCGCGGCCGCACCGCGCTTCTCCCCCTAATTCACTGTCCGGTCAGAAGCTGATATTTCATTGTCAGCTGGTATTTTTTCCAATCGATCGAAAGCGGTGTCGAAGCCCGTTGGTCTAATTAGCAGATGAGAAAATTCGAGCTTGTGCAGGAAACACGTTTTCGCCAGGCGTCAAACGCAGCCTCGTCTTTTATTTTCTTCGTCTGATTAGCTACGAGGCAAAAAATTCCCGATCCCATCGATTTTTACCGCAGACGATGTAACCCATGACTCGGAGTGCTGCGCAGGGAATATGAGAAAAAGTGTAGAACGTGTACAGACTAATTACCCCCTGGGAGAATGACGAGCGAGGAGGAGGAAGAGGAAGAGGAGAGGAAAGAGGAAAGAGGAAAGGCGTGTAGCACGTAGCCGGATGATGCGGATGCCGGTAGGTGCACGGGACAAACCAGCACGGCACATATCGCCCGGGTATAGAAGCTAACTACCAAACTCCGCTTGCATCGTTATGCCGTTAACTAACTAAGTTATCTATTTCATTCTGTTACCGGGGCTCCCCGTGCCTTCGTGTATCCATCTACCCGGCCTCGGATCTATAACTGGGATATGGATATGGATGTGGATGTGGATGTGGATGTGGATGTGGATGTGGAT
>JAFFZH010011342.1:0-10722 GCA_018420115.1 Euura saliciscinereae | reverse complement strand
TTTTTTGATTTATAATGAATTTTAGAAAAAGATTTGGAAGGGCACTAAGTAAAGTGTCCGAGTTAGTTGCTAGGGGTGAGTCAGGGGATGTTGTCCGGTGGGGATGAAGACACGGCTTGGGTTTCTTAATTCGAGAACTGATTGATCCGTATGAATTGATAAAAAAAAAATCATCTACGTACAGACTATCACATCCGAGTTATGTACTCGGGGCCCCATTAGGCACATATCCAGGGCCGTATCAAGGCTCGGAAATTCGCCGACTGATTTTCGTTCAGCTGAACGTTCGGAACTTCACCGACATGTTTAATCAGCTATTTAGCTCGAGCCTCGAATCATCAGCTAGTTAACTGGTAAAACTTACGAAATAAGTTTATACTTTTTTTTTTTTTTGTTCCTCTTCTTCCATATACTTTTTTTTATATTCAATTTGAATTTTTTCAGGAGTAACATTCATAATTCGTCAGAGGCATAACTGGAGCTAAATTCGCTCCCAGTAACCTCCTTCCACTGCACGACATTGAAGTCGGGTACGATTCCGGCTGTTTGGTGACGCGTAAGTGTAGCGGGTGTAGCCTACACGGTGCAAATTTACTCGTGAGAACCATAGAGACAGCCAACCATCTATCGGTGCGTTGAGGTACCCGATACGTATGTAGCGGGTATAGGAATATGGCGACTCCCTAGCTGTTCGGTAACCCGTTGTGTGGTACCGTAACGCACCGATAGATGGTTGGCTGTCTCTATGGTTCTCACGAGTAAATTTTCACCGTGTAGACTACACTTACGCGTCACCAAACAGCCGGAATCGTACTCGACTTCAATGAGTTCAATGTCGTGCAGTGGAAGGAGGTTACTGGGAGCGAATTTAGCTCCAGTTATGCCTCTCTCACGAATTATGAATGTTATTCCTGAAAATATTCAAATTGAATATAAAAAAAAGTATAAACTTATTTCGTAAGTTTTACCAGTTAACTAGCTGATGATTCGAGGCTCGAGGTAAATAGCTGATCAAACGTACGATCATGCATAAATCACGTACTGAAATCGGTCATAACTCGATTTGATATATCATATGATCTATCATGTACTTTTTCACCACTTTAATCATATGAATTATGAAGTTTTTCAGTAGGGATAAACTTTCCTCGATACGGTACATGGCGTTGAGCCGATAACTTGGTTTAAAAAAAAAAAAAAAAAACTTTCCTCGATAATTTTTATATGATTGTTTTTCACCCATCACCCTTTATCGATTTCATTCCTCTTGTATTAGTATCCTAACTAGGGATGGGCGATACAGCTCTAAAGTATCGATACAGCGTATCGATACGTATCGGACGCTAAAGTATCGATACATCCAATATTTGGCTGGAATTGTATCGATACTACCAATATCGATGAGTATTATAGCAATTTTCCCAAATTATGCCAGTATCACTGAAATTATACTCTTTCTCTTTATAAATAATAATTTGGGGTCAACATTTTCAAATCATTCACACACTGTGTATTTTTTATTCCAATAATTTGGTATTTACTATCATTTTAATTTTAATTTTTATTATAATTTATTTATTTGGTATAATTTGTATCGAATACCAATATTGGCCGCCGTGTATCGATACTCTAAAATATCGTTACGCAAAGTATCGATACAAAATAACGATATTTTCGGCCAAAAGTATCGATACCGAGAGTATCGATACTGTATCGCCCATCTCTAATCCTAACTCATAATTCGTTCACTCAATTAAACTTTTTGAATTCCAACGGAATCGGCAATTACAAAATTAACACGATAAACCATGCAATAAAGAACAAAATAAATGAACTTTATGGTTATAACAAGAAAAAAAATGACAAACCTATATATTCACGATAAATTACCTCACAAATCACACACCGAAGTATACAACAAGTTACACGATAAACTATACACAAAAATCGGTCATAACGTAGTATGATTTGGTGTGTCATTTATAAGGTACTTCGTCGCATCATTCGTTTCAAAATGTTTTTCAGTATGGAATCAAAAAGAGATGTGTAAATACCACCCAGACAACTTCCGTTGCCTTCGCAGTTGGGTACCACACTAGCCAAAGTGTGAATGCAGCATTTTACAATAATCTCTCAACACCGAATCTGCGAACACCTGCCTCTCTTCGTACACCACGATATCGCTGATCCTGCCATGACCAATCGCTGGAGATCGCCGTCCAGCACCTACATCTTCAGTGAATATTGGTATTCGACGCGGCACGGCTTCGTAACTCTTGTAAAATTGAATAACCTTTGAAAATGTTCCACCATCGCTGCACCACAAATAAATACGATTCCGAATGAAAAAGTATTGACGATCGATTTATATAATCTTTCCCCGATAACCCATCACCGTCTCTTTCCGCGCAAATTGTCAAACGAAATGCGCTTTCTGAAATCTAAGTGGTTGCGACGTTCTCTTCGTTCTCTCGGACGAATGGTGAGTAGTTGCGAAACAATCAGGAACGAAATGGAAAAAAGGTAATTTGTATCACAGGTTCATTATATACCTAGGTAGCCTAAATTGGGGGTGTATCGGCTACTTTTAAAGCTTCCGTTGGAATCTTGAAACACATTCGGATATAGTCAAGAAGTAGCGTATTTTCGGGACGCGTCAAAAATTGACGAAAAATTCCCTCTTTTGAAGGATCCATCCAGCACTTTTCTGAGACTACGTCTTGTGAGGAATTATGACATATATACGTAAGCGCACACACACATATGGAACGTCGCGTTAGTGAAGATACGCACACCTGACGGATAATCCGCGCCTACATTATGTGGAACAGAGTTCACTCAGTTCATTGTCAGTCAGTCAGTCAGTCAGTCTGTGGCGTCACAAGGAGGCAGATCATACTCATATTAAAACCCACGCATCTCGCTTATTACCCGGATTTTACATCACATGGACATTATTACTCTGTGTATCACGGGTCCAGACGTATCACGGGAAGGGGGTGAGGGAAGGGGATAAGGTTGATAGCGGAGAAGATGGGTTCCGCCGCACACGGGTTTTGGAGATGGCGGGACGGCGGTGGGGAGTGTGATCGGAGTGAGTTGCCACGGGAGGTAGCTCTCGGCAATAGGGGTGACTGGGTTTGGCAGGGCACAGAGCTGACGGATCGCTTGTAATAACTCGGGCTCGGTCCACGAAGGGTCGCAACGAGCGAAAGAATCGGGCTTGTTGCCTAGCACGATGACGGCGGCCGGAGCGGTACACGGTTCTCGAGGGCATGATGCGCCTGCGTTGGTGTCTGAAGGACAAGTGTGGCCCCGTGGCCCAGCGACATTTCGATGAAGCGAATGGACATTGTTCCTAAAACAATAGGTTGCTGTGGGGCCCGGTCACAGGTACTAGGGATGTCGATCCCCCGGTGATCGTGATTCGTGTCCCCGAAGCACAGGTAGCGCTTGCGACGGGTTGGGTTCAAGGGAGGCAAGCCGCGATCCCGGAGGTCCCGAAGTGAAACTCCGAAGCGTGGGGACGCTTGCGACGGAGCAAAAGGAGACGCGATAGATCCCGCTGATCCTGAAGCGAAACCCTGAAGCGTTGGGACGCTTGCGACAGGGCGTGGGCCAAGATACGAGAAGAGGTTCCGAGGAAGAAGATTTCGAAGGAGGAGGGTTGGGGGTCGGTAGTTCAAGACACTGGTTTTGAAGACTGATACTCGAGTTTTAATGAATGGCGTATTTGGCAACGTGCAAGACTTGGAGGTCACCCCGCGACAAGGGAGCCTCTTGAGAGAGTTTCTTTTTTCTTTTTACTTCAGGTATGCGGCCTTACGCTGATGTCCCGATAAAACTCTTATTATAGCTCTATGGAAGAAATGTGTACGTTGCGGTATACTCAGGGAGTTTGCTTCGATGACTCAGCTTTTAATTTTCACATCACGGCATACTTATTAGACTACTGGAGTTACACGACTTGAAATCATCGGGTTCTAAGAATGAAATAAGAATACCTTGGTGGACCGGAAGGAACAGACGAATCTTGCCATGCAATTTATAACAGAAGTACTATCCCGGAAGACTTTATTGAGTGAATAGCAATGATTATTTATACACTGATTTTCAGATTTTCTTACTGTGAACATTTTTTAAGATTTAATTCGTAATGAGCAGTGACTATAACCCTGCCTGTAAAGAACTCCGCTGCTGCCGCTCCCAAGCCCGGATGAGAAGGGAGGAGGGCCGCTCACAGGGTTCCACGTTGCGAATATTTACTGTGAATGATTTTGACGGATCAATTTATACAACCCAATAAGGGTTAATATTTCACGTCTGCCCCCAAGCAAAAGTCAGAGTTACAGAAATCAACTGGACATACATTTAAGCGCTCTCATTAACATTTCCGACAATATCTAGCGTTTTATAACAGAAAATTCAAGATTTTTCACCGTCTATCCAATGGGATATACTCAATAGAAATAATCGGTCAGAAAAATGCTGACAACCGAGCGAGCATAGCGAGTGAGGATCTACGAAGACCCAATCGAGCAAGCACAGCGGGTTAGCGCAGTTAGCAGGAAGTAAAAAAAATGTACAAAAAGTAGTGATATCCCCCAAAAAGCACCTCTGGTGCAAAAACCTTTCATACATTAATGTGGTCCACCCACAAAATTTACCAACAAAATTCTTTCACAAAAAATCTGGCTTAAAAAATACCCACCAACAAAAATTCGTCTTCCACGAAAAGTCTTCTTCAAAAAATTTGTTTTCAACAAAAGTCGTCTTTCAAAAATTTTTTGTTTCTTTCGAAAATTTTCTCTTCTCGAAACTCATGCTCCCAATTTTTCTTCTCACAAATTATGAAAACCCAATCGAGTGAGCGAGCGTAGCGAGCGAACGAGCACAACGTTATATGGTTTGATTTTTCTTTTTTTTTTTTTTGTACTTGGTACTTGTATTTGATATCAATCCTTTTACAGAGATTTTTTTGAAAGACGACTTTTGTTGAGAACAAATTTTTTGAAGAAGACTTTTTGTGGAAGACGAATTTTTGGTGGTGGGTATTCTTGAAGACAGATATTACATATATATCCACAAAGCCTTGTGAGCGAATACTCACGAACCTTATTGGTCCTGTTTATTTTTAGTTCGTAAAAGATTTTGCTACTGTATTATTTATAATTTAACATTACTACAACAACAAAATTTTGCGACTTATCAATCTTCTATATTAATATATCGAGTGTCTAATGGCATAAGGTAGTAAGTGCCAAAAACGCAATTTTGGTGGCAAAAGGTCGTATAATTTTTTTTTCACGCCATTCGCTCTGAAAACGGTCAAAACGTATAGGGGAGAGTGGGGCACTATGGGTCAGTTTTCACTTTTCGATTTTTCTAATTTTTGTGGCAAGATATTTGAAATTGTGACCAGGTGGAATTCATGACTCAACTCATTGGCAACAATGTCCAAAAACTAAAATTCGGATATCTTGCATAGCAAAAATAATAAAAATGCATTTCCAAAGAAGAATTTTTGACCCATTGTGCCCCACCCGTGGGGTACAATGGGTCACCCAATGGGGCACTACGGGTCAACCTGGTAATCAGCTGAAAATGATGCAATTTTCGACAGAATACATTTTTTTATTTAAATTAGTAAGCACCTAATGCGTTTTCCAGTCCAGTTACTCAATCAGTCGGAATCATTGAATCAGTAGGAAAAAAACAGCGTCAACGTACATAAATGAGTATGAGATTGTGACGATTCTTTTACAATAACATAATTTAGGAGTTAAAGTCGCGATTCCCGATAACGAACTGTCTACTGGGGATCATTTTGAACGTTAATTAGTGAAAAACCTGATCGGATGATGAAAATGTGCTATTTCCATGGATCTTGAATAAATTGACTCATTGTACCCCACGCTCCAATTTTTTCAACAAACTGATTTGACCTAACCAAAAAACGCATATTTAACTTTGGGCCTTGCGTGATTTTCTAGCCTAGGTATATAAGTATTCATTGATATGATGACAATTGGCCGTATCTAATCCGTAAAAATGTGAAAACGAAACTTAGCAGGATTTTTTTTCCAACTTTGAGGGCGT
This sequence comes from Euura saliciscinereae, assembly GCA_018420115.1. Lineage (NCBI taxonomy): Eukaryota > Metazoa > Arthropoda > Insecta > Hymenoptera > Tenthredinidae > Euura > Euura saliciscinereae. The sequence goes on along the minus strand of JAFFZH010011342.1, from coordinate 4,623 downwards.
CAAAACAAACTTTCAGTCACTGAAACGCACCATGTTGAAATAAAACGAGTAACGACACGTTAAAACAAGTGACTGTAGGTCACGAACCTGCCACCCAGGTGCCACCTCTTTACAACCCTCGAGGGCGGAAATGGCAGCATTGACCCATAGTGCCCCATGACCCATAGTGCCCCACTCTCCCCTAGATCAATTGAAATTACGAGATCGAAAAATGTAAGTGCAAAAGGTCGTAAGTTTGGCGGATACGTCGTTCTTGCATTACAATTTTAAAGGAGAATTAAAAAACCACGTAAACGCAAAACGTCGTATTATTTTTTTAATGATTTTTAATGATTTTTCCAAATAGTTGTAAAAACTCGTAAAACGCAAAGATAAATTGAAAGAACGACCATTTAAAAAAATTCAATAAAAAATATTGGTAGTTAAAAGCAGAAGGTCGTGAGCGCCATTTTAATTTTTTTTATTTTCCATGATTTTTTCAAATAGCTATAGAAACTCGTGAAACGCAAAGAAAAATCAAAATCGACAACGTTTCGAAAATTCATAGGAAAAAAAAACCAAGGTAAAATCAGAAGGACGTAAGCGCCAATTAAACAAACAAACAAAAATTGGTGGCTACGACCTTCTGCTTTTAATTCACCCAATATTAAATTTCAACGTTTATGAACGAATCTTCGGGTTTTTATCCCAAATACAAAAAAAAAGGTCGTGTAATGGCGCTTACGTCCTTATGCCATTAGACACGCGATATCTGAAAAATATTAATATTGTTGAGGAATAAATAGCTAACACTCAGTTTCCGAAAACCAAATATTTTAATTGTGTATGTGTCCAAAACATCCAGATTTGTACTAAAAGTGGGACATTTGGCCAAAACCCTAACAGGCTGCTACAGTTCACCCAGATCGGGGCCACTTTTGTAATCTGGCAAACTATTCAGAAGCCGATCAGCGCCACGGTCAAATTTCTACACGGTCGGCGATCCGGAAGCCAGCGGCTCGTGCGAAAAATGTAGTCCTTCCCGAACAGTTACTTAACGCGGGCGTCCCTACAATATTTTTTATGCCTGTTTTCGATGCGTAAAGTGGCACCTGTCTGAACACCTAAGAATGACCCTGAACGATTCGTCACGAATTCTCAATCACCCTGTATTAATGACATCTTTGAAACGTCTCTTTCCGTTCCGTCAAACGCCGTTTTAATGCCTGTGCCGTAAAAAATATTTATTAAGGAAAAGGCATTGAAAGTCACTTCGATGCCACCTGAGATGCACATGAACGTGCAGATAGGAAGTGCTGTGCAAAGTAGTAAACTGCAGTTTAATCACTTTCAGTGTTTTGCGCGGAATTCTTTGGAATACATAACTGATAACAAACAGGATATGGAACAAAGTTGTAGAATAATGTATTTTCGTGGCGATTGGTTGGTACGTCCACTTAGTACATTTTCTTTTTATGGAAAGTGAGCCAAGATTCTGAGGTATGGAGTACTCCACCAAAACCATATGGGAATCGCCGGCCCTGTATGCATATTCTCATATTGAAACAACAGGAGCATATCGATAAGGTCCTTTTTTTCTTAACTTTCCAACGGTATGCCACTGTGTTTCATTGTCCCGATATCCGGGCATTTTTGTTTCGTTTCGATGACAAAGATTGAGGATATAATTTCTGACGGGACGCTAACAACGAATCAGCGACTTTTTTGTGAATTGGCGCAAATGGCACTTACACCGTTTTGCTATGCCAACCTTCATCAGAGTACGATGTTTTTGAATAGATAATTCAATTCGTGCTGTTTTTTTTTTTGCTTTTGTCTCTCACTGTCAACTTATGGGTAGCAGGAGGGGCGGCAATCATAGGTTGGCCTATGAGCGCCACCAAGCGTAATCCAGCCACTCATCTCTAAATCCAGCCCTGTCGCCATTCCGTCCCTAATTGTTTCAAAACTGCCCGCATTCGTTTGTCCGAGAGAAGGAAGAGAACGTCGCAACCACTTAGATTTCAGAAAGCGCATTTCGTTTGACAATTTGCGCGGAAAGAGACGGTGATGGGTTATCGGGGAGAGATAGAAATCGACCGTCAATACTTTTTCATTCGGAATCGTATTTATTTGTGGTGCAGCAATGGTGGAACATTTTCAAAGGTTATTCAATTTTACAAGAGTTACGAAGCCGTGCCGCGTCGAATACCAATATTCACTGAAGATGTAGGTGCTGGACGGCGATCTCGAGCGATCGGTCATGGCAGGGTCAGCGACATCGTGGTGTACGAAGAGTGGCAGGTGTTCGCAGATTCGGTGTTGAAAGATTCTTATAAAATGCTGCATTTGCCGCGGCAAAACTTTCTCTTTGGGTGCCGTTTGCATATATATTCTTTAGCTTGAATCACATAAAATTTCACCAAATTTTTACGTATTGTAGTATGAAAAGTCTATACTGTACCAAGTCTAGTGATTCTTATCAGGGTGGATAATAGTTTGAGATACTCACACGGGACATACGCAGAGACCGCACCGACGAGAGCCAAAGCGCCGGCGATGAGGGCGAGTAGTTTCATGATGGAGGTTCGGCGAGTGGGACTCTTCGAGTAATGCCAAATGTGGCCCGAGGTCCCCCTTTTATACCCAAGACGAGAACCGATGTGACGATCATGTGACTCACGACTGGACGCGGATGTGGAAGATAATCAGAATCCGTCCTCGAACAATTATCAGGCGACTCACGAGAATCGTGGGACATAAAGTAACACTGACTTTTTTTTATTGCACCCAACCGGTGGATAGGCTATTCGAAGTTTAACGGTGCTTTTTACAGAGCTGTAATGCTTGCACAAACAGGATGCTTGGAAGATTCTCACACCTGCTTGCGGATATTTCGTTACTGCAAACTGTGTTAGGGTAGCGTGGTCCGAAGCCGACCGCCTAATGGAAAGGATGTTTCGGACCACGATTTTTTGGCCGGTCGGTTTCGGACCACGCTACCCTAACTAGCGGGTGGACACAGATGTTCGACAATCCGTTTCACACGAATTTGCAACATTGATATCGGTATGACCTCTGCAAGCCTCTGAAGGCATTAAAAATGTCGACTGTTCTCTCGTTCTCGTTGCATTTTGTATTGATAGGTACTGTATTCGTATCTGTCGTATTTTGATTTGGATTCGCTTGGAATAAATATTTTTGAAATTCTAAGTCTCACAGACCGATGGCCAATACGAAAAGCATACTCAAGGTGGTCGATAAACAATTTACCGTTCATTGGTACAGGAAGTAATTCCTGTACTGACGGCGTTGCATTAGATGGTCAGATTCATGTGAAGCCGAACTTCGAAATTTCAATGGAAAAGTTTTGATCCGGTTACGAGCTTTTCTGCTCAGATATCACATCGTATGTCGAACGTCGCATGAGTTCGACTCCATTCCGATCATCTCTTGGTATTTGGACCCAGAAATACAGTTTGCAGTAAGGAAAGATCATTACAGCTCTGTGAAAAGCACCGTTAAACTTCGAATAGCCTATCCACCGGTTGGGTGCAATAAAAAAAGTCAGTGTTACTTTATGTCCCACGATTCTCGTGAGTCGCCTGATAATTGTTCGAGGACGGATTCTGATTATCTTCCACATCCGCGTCCAGTCGTGAGTCACATGATCGTCACATCGGTTCTCGTCTCGGGTACAAAAGGGGGACCTCGGGCCACGTTTGGCATTACTCGAAGAGTCCCACTCGCCGATCCTCCATCATGAAACTACTCGCCCTCGTCGCCGTCGCTTTGGCTCTCGTCGGTGCGGTCTCTGCGTTCGTGTTGTGTGAGTATCTCAAACTATTATCCACCGATAAGAATCACTAGACTTGGTACAGCAGACTTTTCATACCACAATTCGTAAAAAATTGGTGAAATTTCGTGTGATTCAAGCTAGAAAATCAATATGCAAACGGCACCGTAGAAAATATTGTCGCCGCAGCGAGTAATTCACTAGCCAAAGTGTGAATGCAGCATTTTACAAGAATCTCTCAACACCGAATCTGCGAACACCTGCCACTCTTCGTACACCACGATGTCGCTGATCCTGCCATGACCGATCGCTCGAGATCGCCGTCCAGCACCTACATCTTCAGTGAATATTGGTATTCGACGCGGCACGGCTTCGTAACTCTTGTAAAATTGAATAACCTTTGAAAATGTTCCACCATTCCTGCACCACAAATAAATACGATTCCGAATGAAAAAGTATTGACGATCGATTTCTATCTCTCCCCGATAATCCATCACCGTCTCTTTCCGCGCAAATTGTCAAACGAAATGCGCCTTCTGAAATCTAAGTGGTTGCAACGTTCTCTTCGTTCTCTCGGACAAATGAATGCGGGCAGTTTTGAAACAATTAGGGACGGAATGGCACTGATCTCTATATAACTGGATGGTTGAGGACTCGGTAGGTCCGTGGGTCCCCGGCGTGCATCACCAGAACTGCGGGTGGTAGAATATTGTACTACTGAAGAGCCGTAAATATCATCGCAGGTTTTGTAGCATGGGGATCGGTCTCCTTCCCTTTTACTTCCTGGGCCAGACCAGCAGACCAGGGGCCTTATTCTACGAGTGTATCACAGTGTATCACAGTATATC
>JAFFZH010011340.1:0-16636 GCA_018420115.1 Euura saliciscinereae | reverse complement strand
AACGTTATTTAAACGTTTTTAAAACGTTTTTTTTTTACGTTTGGGAGACGAATTATAAACGTTGTATTAACGTGTATTACAAAGTTTGCATTCGAAAAAAAAAACGGGACTGCCGGGCTCGGGATTTGAACTCACGTCTCCCGGGTGGCAGTCCGTGCGCCAATCCACTGAGCCACTGTAACTCCTTAAATATATAAGCATCGATATAATATTTATACAGTCGTTTCACCCCCATCGGATAAAACGTTACTATAACGTTTAACAGACGTTTTGAAAACGTTAACATATAATGTATAATCAATTACTTGTAATACACGTTAATACAACGTTTATAATTCGTCTCCCAAACGTAAAAAAAACGTTTTAAAAACGTTTAAATAACGTTGTTTAATGGTTTAGAGGACGTTTAAGAAACGTTCTTAATACGTTATCGTCAGATTCAGTGAACTTTTTCGGAAAAATACCGCGGCCAAAATAACGTTTGAAAAACGTTTTTAAAACGTTTTTTCAACTACACGGAAAAACGTTTTAACGTGTTTTCAAAAACGTTTTAAAAACGTTTTTTCAACGTTCTGTGTTAGCAGGGATATTTCTGTGTGCAGATATTACGTTTGAAGTTCATATCAACGAAATCGGAAAATCTAGCAACCCTGCCGGATGGTTTCTGTACCGGCAGCGAGGCGAAATACAGACCATGATCATCATTACTCTTTAAGACAAAGCGTTTAGTCCGCATGGACCAACAGAATTTTGCTTCTGCAGAAATAAATGAATTTGCTCTCAACTAGTATTACACTCCCAAGAGAATCTAAGGTTACGTTCAGTAACGATCGGAATACAAATCGGCTCAACAACCACGGTAGATGGGTATAAGCTCGAGACAAATTTCCATAAAGCTGATCACAAGAGAGCCATCGACGTAGATACGACGATTTCCATGTAACTATTCAAATTGTTCGATTCTGTTAAACTCTATATGTTAGGAATATCGAATCACATTACTGATAATTGTCAACAGAACTTAGTCGCGTCGATCTCCTTCACAATTCGAATTGTTCGTCAAATAAATGCTGACAATTTCTGGATTCACAGACCAATCTATGATAGACTACGAACTGATTCGCAGATGCCGTTGGTGGAGTTTTCAATACGATATTGAAAACATTGAAAGAGAATTACAATTTTCGAGAGTATCGAGTGGTAAAATTATGGTTTACAAACAAGGTACTTCTGTTTACGTTGTATCTACATCCGTCAGCATAGAATGTTCGTAACATCGAAATCGTCGAGAAATACAATCCTGTAATAATCTGAATCACGTAACATTTCGGTTTTCGTGGAAGACCTGCAGGCGTGGAAATCAAGTTTCAAGATAGAATAGCTCGAATTCTCCGCCTGAGATGAGAACAAAAGAATTTGTATTCAGATCGCATATCGGATAGAAGCGAAACGTGGAATGAGCTCTTAAAACGAGGTAATTATTCTGGGATTGCCTCTCGTGAGAGCCGGACGACCAATCACAAGAGAATTAAAGTGGTTTGAATATAGAATAATTTCCGAACAAGAATAATGCCGAAGGGTCAATCGATCGGTACGATCTCTAAAATAAAAAGTGAAATGGCGTAAGAAGAACTGGGTAGAGAAATTCAATCGTTATACCAGGCAATTCTGTACGTCAGGCGCCAAATGTGTTCAATAAAGTCGAAATATCGTCGGCTCTTGAGAAAAAGAGGAGCCTAGGACTTCGGCAGAGACGAGGGTGGGACCGACCATTTGGTGAAACGAAGTGTCCCGAGAAGGGAGAGGAGCGGAGGAAAGTTTTCTCAATCACTTTATCTACGTACGCCATGCGGGGGCGGCCTGTTAATCCAACAGACCGTTTGAGAAGTACCGGAAACTCTGAGGACCGGCTTTCGCCACGCGATACTCGGCAAAGCCACGCAATATGACCGAGATATCCTAGGACCTAGGATAATAGCAAACTCTAGAATATTAAACTATCACGTACCAACAACACCATTACCACGGTCCGTTGAATCTTTGCGCAGCTTATGCTAGCATAAATAGCTAGCATCTCCCTAAGCCCGGTCCAATTTTCCCCAACTATAAACGCACCAATAGCTGCGTCAAATTAGATCCGAGTTAACCTTTGTCATCACCCACAACAGCGCACTTGGAGGGGTCAAATATGGTAAATGAATCAATTTCCTTATTCTGGAGTACCTGCGTCCCTCCTCTCGCCACACGTACACTTGACACCTCAGCTCATGTGTGTGCGTCACCCACATGTGACGCAAAGTATTTTTCAGTTGTTTGCAACTTCGGAGCTTTCATGTTTTTGAAACTGGCCTGTCTACAGGACCAAAAACATCATGTCGATCAACAGGAACCGTTGTTTGACAATTTTCAACTCCACAGCTCATTTTACTCCAACAAGAAAGTAACTCACGTTTCATAACATATTTTTTCAAATGTCAGAAGAAATGGTTACATATAGTATTCACCGGGGTTCTTCACAGTCGAAGGATCTCACATTTTCGTTTCAGGGATTTGGTCGATTCGTGATCAAGGCGCAGACCCTAAAGCCACTTTTTGTAGTCCTGAAGGAATTTCAATTCCATCAGGATTTGCAATTCTAAGAGTACCAATATAGAAGCTTTGTATATCAGACAATTACAAAATCGATGAAAAATACTAGGATTGAAAAACGCCCGAAGCGAATATTTCATACTTATTATTCTCTAGGCTTTTATCAAAGTGTAATCAAATGAATATTGAAGAAACAACCACGAAGTGAATAGGAAATCTACAATTCAAAATACATACATTGTAACAAAGTAAAGAAACATTTAATAATCTGTACAGTTTTGATATCGAATGAATGAATCAATCGCAAATGTATGCGTCAGTGTTCCTTCCTCTTCGAATGGATTTTATCTTTCTGAATCACTGATATATATATATATCAGTGTTCTGAATAGTTTTCTATATCGTTGTCCAGTATCGCCATTCATCTGTTTCCATTTTCACTCCCATTCAACTTATCCATTGGCTTTCGCAAATTGAATGTACACTATTGATATTCAGTGGAAATTTCACTGCCACTTCTACTCCATTGAATCTCGAAAGTTGGACAACCTTTTCATTCGGCGAATACGGATCGACGATTTTTACGATTCTGTCAAAAGTTTCATGACCGTTTTGGATTCGCTTCGATACCTTAGGCTTTGCCTAATTTCATGTGACATAAGGGGATCGATTTTCGAGGGGGTAGCAACAATCAATACATAAAAAAACGGAAGGTATTCTTCAGAGTAGAGTACGAACGCTGCTAATTACACAATTGCCACGTATGTCAGTGGCTAACTTCTCTGGATCAATAATGAGGAAATTATTTCAGTAAATTTACAAAGTACACAGTACATAAAGTCATTCGTACGAAAACTTGGCTATGTCGTGCTAATCTTACAGCTGCATGTCATGCCCACCGTAATTGACGTCAGAAGTGTCTTTAGCTTTCTCAGTGTCGTTTCGCCGGCGAGAAACCATTTCCCTTAATTTAATCGTGTAATAACAGTTGCAAGAGAAACAGAGTTTTCAACCCTGTAACCGTGAGGTCGGTACAAGGGAGATATTCCTCCAAAAGCATCACAAGAAATACTAAACAACAACTGAGAAAATGTTAACCAAAAATTCTTGAATCGGACTACTTCCTGGAAACTCTAACGCAAGAACATGCAGGTCGATGGTTCATTCAAAAATATATCTCTCATACATCTTCACAGGTTCGAAAGCTTCACTCTCACATGAAACGCCAGGCCAAAATACATGCTATTTTACACCCGTACGAAAAGGTTGCTTCGAAGATTGATCCACAACAACAGGATTCCGATTTGTTTCATTTTGCTTAAGATATTGCTACTGCATACGAGCATGCATCTCCTTTGAAACAAATTTTATAACTAAGTAACACGAGAATTAAAAAAAAACGTGAGTACAGATATAAAACGTACCGCGTATAAAATGAGATAAAATGAGCCACGATAATAAAAACGAAAAACCCCATTAAAAAGGTACTCATGCTCGTCACTCCGTAACTGAACTTGAACGCAAAAAGCTTTCATTGTATCAGATTATCATGAGTCCCAGTCATTGCGTATTACTTCTCAATAAAGCAGCGCTCTTGATGTTATAAAAATATAAATGAATCCTGATCAAGTCCACGATGTCTCCTGATTTATTTGTACAAAGATTGTGAAAAGCTTGAGACTACCTCTTGTAGTACAATTGACTACCGCTGAAGGCGGCAGTATTTCGTGGGCATAACGTGTGCTAATTAACCCCTTAATTAGTGCCTTCCGTTTCCGGTTCGTTGTGCAAGTGGAGTGCATGCGCCCCCTAACTTCTTTGGCAACTTGCGGTGGCAACTTGTTTTCAAAGCATCGCACGTTTCTTGCAGCTTGTTTGACAAGATTATGTATGCACTTTCTTCACGGTTGCTAATCAAGCTACGTTACTTTCATAATTATTGTTCTCATTGTGACAATTTTTCACAGAATTTTTATTTACCCGCTAGGAAAAACGGCCCACACACTGCGTTCATTATTTTCAGCCGAATTTTTGCTTGTGGAAGCGGACACAAACATAACCGTTACTTATATTGTACGCTCGTATATAATTCACATTTCACGTAAAAATAATTTTCAGGTCACCCCTCTGCGGTAGAATGCGACTGCGAAATTCACCCAAGCTGTTCCGTTGGTAACAATAGATGAGAGACAGGCGTTGAAATGCAAATTAGGGACCAGTTGGGAACAACTTGGTACATGTGCGCCCCTACTCGCGCCTTGTTAAGCCCGCGGCGCATGCGCTTGTAACACTGAATGATAGCCACTCCGTCTCTGGATATTTTCCACAATGCTGAAAACTTTTGAGTTTACCACCGAAAAAAATCTATAAAATTTGATTTGATAAATCCACGAATTCACGAAACACAATATTTCAACCTTCAACGCGATTCTCATGACTACAGAATCTAATTTCAGAATTTCAAGTCGAATCCAAGAGTCGGTGAAGGCCTCGATGTGGAAATGGATATTTTGCACATCAGTTCTGAAACTTGATGACATCAAAACCATTACATCGGCTGAGAAGTTTCATCTATAATAATTACGAAAGAAACTTCAGTGAATTCGTTGAATAGGGATGTTAAGAGAAAAGTAACGTTGACAAGTGGGTCCGAAAGGTTTTCTATCTGGTTTGTAAAATAATCCTTCTGAAATCCCCAACAAACTCGTCTCGTGGAAAAATAACAAATGTTCATTCTGTAGATAGTGAGATATGTACAGTAAAGAATCAACGGACAACGTATAGTACGTGCATAAATTGAAAACATGTGTGTATACTATATCTATAGTCGCGGAGTGTTTGTGACGTAAATATTATTTTCGAGTGAATATTTGCCAGTATAATATACTGGAAAGGCAAGCAAGGCAAGCTTTATTACGACCCACTGCTCTATACCGCCTGGTTCTAGCTCGAAGTGAAAACAATATCTCTCGAGGTACTACCTATACCAGCAGCTTGTTAATTTAATCCAGTCACTATACAGTGTGTTATATCCATTTGCTCGTTTGCTACTGTTCTACTGCCTGGCCAGTGAGAATTGTGAGAATTGATAACGTGGCTTACACTTTGAGATGAAGTTGTTCCACTTTTAGAGAATTCATGTTGGTACAAAGAAGATATCGACACAAAGTAAAGTAGTTTTGTTGCCACCTTGATTTTTTGTTTCGAGTGTATTTTTATTCGGTTTAGATTCAGTGATTCTCATCAGGTACATGAAATGTCTGACCAGAGTATGTGCATATCACTTGAAGGAAGTAAACTTGTGTATTATCGGGATGTAGACTCGAAAATATCTGGCATGAACGTTCTGTATCTCCGTGATCAAAACATGGCGAAGCATTGAGACGCAAAACATTCTCAAACTTGTTCTGTACATGATTTAGAACAAGGTTGATCCCCCGGGGCCGAATGCTCCGGCATGTTTTTGCCGGAGTGTCCTGATTTCACGTCCCAATAATAATGAGCTAGATAGGTAATGAAAACAGCAATCAGTTACGACTGTTGTAAGAATATTAATTACTCTCTAGGAAAAAAAGAGCCTTGCTTTATTTCCCTAATATTATCCAGAATCTTGAGTCACTTCTCATAAGTAAAATATTGCTACTGCTCTGGGTAATTTTGTCTGCAATAATTAATCGCCACATCATATTTCACATTTCAATTTCACGTTCTTTTGTTCAGTTCTTGTTTCTACCTGAATCATTATCAAAATTCTTCGACAAAAAGCATTATTATCATATGAGATTATGTACCCATATTCTTCTGCTTGATTTAATAGACCCGGTAATCTGGCACAAGTTTTTTCAACTGACAATGAGATAGCCGGTACAATCAAATGAGTTTGAAGAATGGGGTTGCAATATCCTTTCTCTTCTTCGGTATTTACGATATAACGTTATACAGTTATACCGCGTTTCTATCCAGACGATAATCCTAAGAAAATAGTTGAAAGAAAAACACAAAGCTCTTTAATACGATACTGGGTCGTCGTATTTACGGTGTACAACTACCCAGCCAGCACAGAACTGAAAGTTGTCTAAAAGTCGTCGCATGGACGACAAACGTCCCACTTTTTCACGTCTGAATGTTGTCTTAACTCTTGAAGACATCTTCTAGGCTAACTTAAAGATGTCTCGGAGCTGGAGGCATATATACGTTGATCATGCTAAATGTTGAATCTACGTGTTGAATTCGGCATCGTCAAATTTTGTAGCATCATTGAAAACAGAATTTTGCCAACGCCCACGAATGTAATGTGTCATAGGAAAATGAATTATCTCATGGAGGGAATATAATTATTCTACCGAAATGCAAATTTGAGAGGGAAAAAACATTTTCCAGAACTGAAATTCAAATTACGTCTGTGGTAAACGGTTCATACCGGTCATGAGGCATCCGGTGGGTTTTCAGTCGTAATTGTACAGTTATACTCTTCGACCAAAAGCATAGCCGTGGGGCGGCTATGAGATTCCAACAGAAGCTATGAAACTCTACTTCCAATATCAGGAATTGCGAGCTGTTCTACCGCCGGATCTATCCCCTCTTCCATCTTCAGATAATTCAGTTTTTGTAAACTGATTGAGGTTAATTCCGATTCTAGTTACCAGAATCCACTAATTTTTATCAATCAACCTTCATCAACAGGTAACACGAAATATTAAGTTGGAAGAGAAAGGAGGAAAGAGAGGTTCGATAGTGAATACTAGTACTTGGCGAACTGCCTATCATTGAGTCAATGATGTCCTGTCTACATAGGTTCCTTAAATCAACGATAGAGATTTTCTCAAGGTATGTTTCCTTGTCTCGTACGTCTGGTATGTCTTCCCAGAAATCGGCCAAAATGATGATTCCAGGGACATTTTGGTCATATATTGTCAATTGTTTTGGAACTCGCGAATATTGTTTGATCGAATTGAGAAGATTGTTCCAATTAATATTGGCAAAGCATACGAATTTTTATGATTTAATAATAATATTTACAGCGTTGATAATTGGTAATATGCTGAAAATCTGTGAATTGAATTATTTAATTAAAAATTATAGGGTGAATGATGAATTTCTTAGAAGTATATTTTCAATTTTTCAAAAAATGTCACTCACTAGAAAGAGAATTATTAATTGTTCTAAAAATGGTCAATTAGTGAAAAATAATTTGCTAATTATTCCAGAAATCAGTAATGCAAAAGTCTACATTTCTAATTTTTCAAGAAATCAGTAATGCGAAAGTCTAAATTTCTAATTTTTCAAGAAATCAGTAATGTGAAAGTCCAAATTGCTAATTATTCAAGAAATTAGTAATGTGAAAGTCTAAATTGCTCATTTTCGTAAAAATTATTCATACTTCCTGGTGTCCAGGTCTAACGCACCATAGTTTTCGGTATCCAGGTCTTTCGCGCCATAGTTCCTGGTGTCCATGTCTATCGCGCCATAGTTCCTGGTGTCCAGGTCTATTGCGCCATAGTTTTCGGTGTCCAGGTCTATCGCGCTATAGTTTCTGGTATCCTATGGCACCATGGATCTCGACACCAGGAACTATGGCGCAATAGACCTGGACACCAGGAACTATGGCGCGATAGACCTGGACACCAGGAACCATGAATACAGCACAACGATCTTTAGAAAAAGAAATAATCGTCGAGGAATTCTTTTGTTATTTTATTTATACGACCCTGTCTTTTTTCGCTTTATTTATCCACCATTTTTTGAATAATTGGTCGTTCATCCTTCAATATAGTTGATAATTTTTACGAAAATGAGCAACTTAGACTTTCACATTACTGATATCTTGAATAATTAGCAATTTAGACTTTCGCATTACTGATTTCTTGAAAAATTAGCATTTTATTCGTCACTAATTATCCATTTTTTGAAAAATTAGCATTTTATTCGACACTAATTATCCATTTTTTGAAAAATTAGCATTTTATTTTAAAACACAGTTTTCTGAGTTACGTTTCAGTTCTGGACTGTCCGCCGAATTTGTCCGTTCCCTCAGGACTTGACGATATGATCAATTGTTCAACTGCGTTGGCTATAGTTATCGCACGCGCACTTCTAGCTCTGTGAAGAAAATGTGTACGTTGCGCTATGCTACGGGGATTTGCTTCGATGACTCAGCTTTCAATGTACATATGGCGGCACAGTTATTAGACTACTGGAGTTAGGATAGTTACACGACTTGAAATCATCAGGTTCGAAGAATACCTTGGTGGGCCGGATGGAACGGACGAATCTTGCCATGCAATTTATAACAGGACTAGCATCTCGGAAGACTTTATTGAGTGAATATCGATGATTATTTATACACTGATTTAGAGTCGCAGTGGCTCAGTGGATAGGCATACGGACTCCCACCCGGGAGGCTTGTGTTCAAATCCCGAGCGGGCACCTCTGAAATTTTTTCGAGAGAAAAAGTTTTCAAGTGCTCAATTCTGCGGCTCTGGTGGTTCGGAACCCACCGTATAAAAAATTGTAGGTCCAGTCGAGATGCAAACGCTCTCTTCCTCCCAGGCTCATGTTCACGTGGGCATGGGTGTGTGGGGGGCGAATGCATCTCGACTATAGGGAAAGGCTTCGCGGTACATATAAACTAAAGAGTACCAAAACCCAATATAGGCATGGAAACATAGGTCGATTAGCTCCGAAAACGAGCAGAAAAAAGACCTGGGACTAGCCCGAACCGAATTTATTTTTTTTATTTATATTTATACACTGATTTTCAGATTTTCTTACTGTGAACATTTTTCAAGATTTAATTTGTAATGAGCAGTGACTAAACCCTGCCTGTGAGTAGCTCCGCTGTTGCCGCTCCTAAGCCCGGATGAGAAGGGAGGAGGGCCGCGCACAGGGTTCCACGTTGCGAATATTTACTGTGAATGATGTTGACTGACCAATTTCTACAATCCAATAAGGGTTAATATTTCACGTCTGCCCCTAATAAAAAGTTAGAGTTAGAGAGATAAAGTGAGCATACATTTTCGACGATATCTAGCGTTTCATAACAGAAAATTCAAGATTCTTCACTGTTCACCCAACGGGATGTACTTAATAGTAATAATCGGTCAGAAAGATACTGACAATCGAGCTAAGCATAGCGCGTGAGGATCTTTAAAGACCCAATCGAGCCAGCACAGCTAGCGAGCACAGTTATGAGGAATTTAAAAAAATGTAAAAAGAACTGATATCCCCCAAAACGCACCTCCGGTGCAAAAACTTTTCGCCAAGTACATTAATGTGGTTCACCCACAAAAATTTACTGAGAAAATTCTTCCAAACAAAAACTGTCTTCAAAAATTCCCACTAACAAAAATTCGTCTTCCAGAAAAAGACTTCCTTCGAAAATTCGTTTTTAACAAAAGTCGTCCTTCAAAAAAAAATCTCTGTAAAAGGACTGATATCAAATACAACTACCAAGTACAAAAAAAAGAAAAATCAAACCATATCACCTTGTGCTCGTTCGCTCGCTACGCTCGCTCACTCGATTAGGTTTTCATAATTTGTGAGGAGAAAAATTGGGAGCATAAGTTTCGAGAAGAGAAAATTTTCGAAAGAAAAAATTGAGGGAGTGGTACTTGGCGGGCCTTCATAGAAAGATAAAAAAATGTGACTTACAGACCTTAGTGGTCACTCTTCCACTTACTCACACCTGGCCCGCAAATACCACTCTAATCGAGTGAGCGAGCGTAGCGAGCGAACGAGCACAACGTCATATGGTTTGATTTTTCTTTTTTTTTGTACTTGGTAGTTGTATTTGATATCAGTCCTTTTACAGAGATTTTTTTGAAGGACGACTTTTGTTACAAACGAATTTTTGAAGGAAGACTTTTTGTGGAAGACGAAGTTTTGTTGGTAGGAATTTTTGAAGACAGATTTTGTGTGGAAGAATTTTCTTGGTAAATTTTTGTGGGTGGACATCATTAATGTGCTTGGCGAAAGGTTTTTGCACCGGAGGTGCTTTTTGGGGGATAATGTTAAGACGAAAAACTTTCTATCTAGAGACGTACAAGTCTTCGCATAGAATCCTTTTTTTTAACTACAAAAAATGTCATGTTCTTATCTCGCTCGCAAATGGGTAAAAGAAATCCACAAAAAAACTGTAGCTGCTCCTTTTGAGTATCACTACTACGGCAGTAAAATTCAAGATCATATAATTTATGAGGGTAAGGGTTGAGCCCTGGTCGAAATGGTTTGGAATATCCCATTTCTATTTGTCATATCGATTGAGGTTTTTTTTTACTCGGTTTATGTTTATATTTAGAAAAGTTCTTTTTCCCATCTCTTGAGACATCGGCTACCTTGCATTACGATAAAGATCTTTTACTCTGAATTTGGAAAACTCTGTTATCGAAAAATACGGTAACCAGCTACTACAATACTAACTCCACATTATTTTCAATAAAATTCAAATTTTTTTTCTTACGGTCTGAATTGCTTCATGAATTTTATAGACTCTTGAAACTCTGAGTATATTTATTATTATAATCCAATGTTATTAACGATCGAGATAATGAATTCTTTTCGTAATAAATGACTCGCTTTTAGGGCAGATCTTGGAAACTGTCAACAGATTATCTCGTTGACTTTTAATTGCACGTAGCAGCCCGTATTCATTATTATTTCCTCTGGCAGCGGATGATAACTTTTAATCTTCAAATTATAATTACATTTTTCATGATATAATTATTCAAATTCTATTCCCTTGTTCTTCTTGGAAGGAAAAATTAATTCAGCAATCTTTTGATACCGTTATTCTTACGTCGATTGCAGAATATCTCAGTAGCCTTGCCCAAAATTTTCAAATTTTCATTCGCTATGCGAGATTTAATTAACGCTCAGTCCTTCAGTATGATTGGACGAAGTCGAATGGGCGTTCGCAACCATAATCAAAACGATACAATTTTTTTCCAGTATTACTTGAATTTACTTGAAAATACTTTGATGATTAATGGCGCTCATGGGTCACAATATGAAATCTTACGAGTTGTGATGACAGATAGAAAAAGATGCCAGAGACCAGCAATTTCAAGTAATATGCTTCATACTCGACGTAATTACAAGAACCGTTCCAGCACTGGAATAAACAATAATTAAAAATCGGTTTTAGTCCTCTCATTATTAGCAGACGTAATATTGAACAAAGAATTATAAAATTGGCTCACAGTCTTCAACGTGGTATGACACGTTCTAAGATTAGGTTGTGAAGGGATGGCTTCAGACCAAATTTTAATATTCATTCAAAGTTTTGGTTAGAAAGCCTATTCATATTTTATTTATCATATTTTATTCTTAATTGGAGGATTTCCATTCCCAGGTTCGATAAACAACCTGCAAATGCGTTTAAATGACTATTGTGATTTTGAAAGGGAAACCGAGGAAGGGGATTGTGAAATTCAAAGGGAAAATAAAGAACATTTCACAAACAAGAAAATTGTTGTCATAGCCGTACTAATTGAAGAAGGGCATATCCGCCAACATCCAAAGTTACGCTTTCAAATTTTCTTCTATTTCCAATAGATTTACACGTTTTGATCATTTTCAAAGCGATAAGTACACGGATATATAGAAAACAACTTCCTCTGGGTAGAGGAATACAAAGAAAACATGGTGGAATGCGGTGCTAACGCTATTACGGACGGAACGTACTAGCTAGAAATTAGTTTTCCAAAGTTTACCAACACAAATGATTTCAATAAAGGCGACAAAGTTGAAATTCTGGGACGTATTCGGTATAATAGTGAGTATTATAATTTTCATAGCTGAATCAAGCTGGCTCTATCAGAATTGAAATTAAAATGATAATTCATCTTCGGACTCTCTTTGAGCTCTGTCGGACAATATTCAGATTTCGAATTTTTAACTGTACCATGATGATTGACAAATGCAATTTTCAATCGCGAATCTCGTTGGGTCCCGCTATAATTAGCACGAGGGAAATCAGAGTAAAAACCAGAAGCTCGATTAATTTTAGGGTGACGGTCGTTTACTTACTCGATCGTCAGTAAGTTGACTGCATAGCTCAGAAATTCGATTTTCAGGACAGACAGCTGACAGCAAAACTCGTACTTTGATAGATGAATTTTTCACCACTTTTCCAGCATATTTTTCAATTCAGCTTAAATATGTTTGTTCAAGGTGAACCGATTTATCTGACGGTGACGTCTCTGGACAACGTCATCTTACTGGACGAACCGAAGATGTCGTTAACAAACCTGCTGCGTGGGACCAAGGTGTTATGTATAAAATGGAGTTTGACAACAAAAAACAACAGTCAACTACAAGGGGGATCATCGTCGTGTTCAGCATCAATAACAAAAAAAAAGACGGACTAGCTCAAGAAAGCTTTCGTCAGATTCGGTGAGGCTAGCTGGATAAACGAAGATATGAGACTGAAACCGTGACTGACACTGTTTATACTCATATTTTTGCTGATCAGGGAACGTTGATAAAAAATGAAAAAGAAGATGAAATTACTACAGTTACATCGTGCAGTAATCAACCCGGAAATAGATAGAGGTCTTCCAGTCACTGGATGGGAGACTCGCATCATCAATCTGTGTAAACCAGAGGAAAAACAATCTTCCTAAAACTGGAGTACTAATTTATGTTTTGCCGTGATCTCTGGATAAAATTTCTGGGGCGTCGCCAGGCCGTATATCGTTTGAGTAAACACAGGCTCGCCGCAATCTTCTATTCTGTCCGAGTTTTGTAAGTCGGGACAGCAAATACAATCATGTAGAAACGCTGAGTGGGTGGAGCCGAGAATGAAAGAAGAATGGTACCAAAATCACAACATATTCACGAGGTTAAACAATTCTTTATCGCGTGATTTTGCACTCTACTGCATGTACACGTTATCGTGGAATAATTTGAACACAGCTTATAGTGCTCAACGATCTTGCACTATGAGCAAAGTCCTAGTGAACTTCGTGGGTTTTCACGAAACAAAACTCATGGAATATCATCCAGTGGCACATGGCCCGTGCATCAACCCCTATAGGGCAAAAATTAACAACCATCTGAAGACGGTTACATGAGACGAAGACGAAACAAAACAGTGCAGGAACCTCTGAAAAATCTCCATTTACGATCTGAGAAATACGAGTGACAATACGAATGAGGGAAGTATTTATTAATTATTCAAGCCCGATAGACTGCCCGAATAGTTATTTAAATTGAATTGAATCAATAGAGGAACGTTGAGCTATAGGAAAAATAATCTTCAAGAAAATTACAATCTCATTTGATCTTTTGTAAACAGTCCTGATATTGATGATGATAAGTCGTTGTTTAATTTCTTATCAAAAGGTTAACAACCTCCATAATACTAGTTCATAACTTATCCTAATCCAGACGAAACCTGTAAACGTATTACGAGTTTCTATTACAAAAGAACCCTAAAGCTTAGCGCCTATGAATGTGTGCTTTCAAAGCCAAACGTAACTCCTGCTTTCCTCTAGATCCAGACGTATAGAATTAGTTTGACTTTGATCCAGCAAGTTCTTCAAACACACTGTATTATTCATTTAAACTCAGAATCAGCCCTGCGATCAAATATATAATAATGTTCCAAAGGATAACTTTGCTTTCTCGGGGTCTCCTAACACGAAGTGAATGTGAGCCAAGAATGACTGAATACTCAAAATTCATAATTCTGTATATTCAATAAACGTGTGCACTCTTTGAAGTCTGGGACAAGAGTGTATCTGCAATAATATCGGCTAGCGCAGCTACGCCTAACTTTCACTAAACTTGTTCCAATTGCTTATTTCTACCAATATGATGGATACCTGATTCTACAAATCGTTACCATCGTATCAATAATATAAAATATAAATTCATTGTAACAAGCCATTGGTGCCCAACCAGCCCAACCGAACAAAATTAATGTAAAATAAAAGAGCCTAATTAGCCAGTGTCTTAGGTTGATTCGTCTACGATAATTGTGGGAAAAAAACGTATTGTTTCAGAACTCGAAGAGGTGCACTAGGTGAATACAATGAATTTTAAGAGCACTAGCACACAAAAGCGTATAGGCAACTTTCAACTGTGTTTCGGCGACGAGAAGAAAAAGGAAACAAAGCGAATGGCGATAAAAGAAGTTCGGACAGAGACGCCACGCTTCACCTATCGCTGTCGTTTACGGATTGTATAGAATCGGATAAAATAACGGAAAAAACATCCCTCTACGAAAATCTGCTAGACAAAATCTCGTTGTATCATTGCTTCAAACCTTCTTTCGAGAATTTGATTAGGAAACAATCCGAGGGTTGGACGAAACATGACCAAATGTTGACCAATAGTCGTCGTGAAGACGATGAACATTTTAAAGATGTCTTTCGGACTTGGACGACATTTAGACGTCGAAAGGTGTTGCGTACGTCGTCTTTACGACGACTATTATATACTAGTTATTTGTATGGCAAGGGCGTGAAAATAGGGACTTTTTGACGAGTGTGAAGTGGCGCACGAGCCGAAAAGAACCGCGTGTATAAACTTGGTGTAGGCGGTGCTAGAACCAATCATAGGTGAACCGAAGATAGTAAAAAATCGTTTGAACTGCTTAGAGATGATCATTTTTGTCTACGGTATACATAAAGACTAGTGAGAAAGATATTTTATTCCATACATGAACGGAAAGGCCAATTTAGCTACTTATTTTGGGGGAGCGAAGTGCGGCTTTACCGACCGGGAACTCTTTCTTTCTGCTGGGAGACTATTCGGTAAGAAAGACCAGTCTTTCTTCCCAGTTTTCTCTGCCGTATCGACAAGTACGGCTCGATCGGAACGTCACATAACCTAAAATGTAAACACTGATTTGCCCGCGAAATCGACCTTTCCGTTCATGGTGGAATAAAATATCGTGTGCACCACGGTCGCCGGACTTTTCACTCCCTCGGTGAATGCCAACCCGCGCCTTCGGCTCGGGGTGGCAATTCCACGCTCGGGAGCGGAAACGTCCTTCGCTCCCTTGGTGCACAATATACTATAGCGACCAGGAGCCAAGATGTTTGTCAAAGGGAAATCCGGTGGTACATTGGAAACGAAATTTCTTGTGTTAAAGTGGATGACAAAAGGTCAAAAACATCGATTTTTGGAAGACATGATTTATTAATAAGCACAGTAAATCATTTGACATCTAGGTTTGTTGCTATCAAAAATGAAATGATCAGTGTTTCCATCACTTTTTCATCGCCCAGACTCAAGTGTCAGACAAGAGTGCCTATAAAGCTCTGGCGGAATATTAGAAAGTCACGAGTGTGAAACGAATCATCGCTCATTATTCGGCAGTAGTAACAATAACTAACAACTCGTATCCACTCTCACTCAATCCCTTGCGGTAAAAGTAGGGTAGGTGACCCAATTACGGTGCCCTCTCTGTGTTTTATTTAAGTTAAGAAATAGCACTACCAGATATCAGCATGTGTGAATTTTTGTCGTAAAGCTTGATTTATAAACTTGACGAAATGTTGAAGCTTCAAGTAATCCATTGAACATTTAATTTCGATTTCGGACTCACACATCGATCGAAATTATCTTAGCTGCCTTAACCAAAGTGCTAAGAAATCACCTTTTTTCAAATGGCGATAAATACAATATTATCACTCATAACTCAATAAAACTTATCTGATATGACATCTTGACTATAATATTCAACACCTAAACGGAAAAATGTACAATTTAACCATTTTTTCTGATAATAATTAATAGTGGGGCCCGCAATTGGTACAGGAGTTTGAACGCTTGTCCCTATCACGGAGTGCCGTAATTGGGACAGCATTTTGGCTTCTAGATCCAATTACGGACAGTCGGTATACAACAATTTCGAACAGAACAGGAGGTTAGGTGTATTCGAATGTTTTAGAATTCCCAAGTACGTCACTCTTCTCGATACAAATCGTTCGTAAATACGGGAAACGTCTTCTATGATATTTCCGGGCAAGAATATAACACTTGAAGTGAAGTTAACCTGCTCATTCACCGCAGAACTTGCGCCCGTAATCGGGGCTCC
>JAFFZH010011329.1:0-12687 GCA_018420115.1 Euura saliciscinereae | reverse complement strand
ATATGGGGCATTTCTTGCCAATGAGAGTCAAAACTACACATGTCTATGAATAATCTAGTGTCGAAATAGTCGGACTAGTTCAAATTTGGCCACTAGGTGAAACCACGTTTCCACTACTCGCATTAGTACCAATGTATGGGGCATTCCATGCCAATGACGGTATGACATCCGTGTGGGTAATTTCACGCCGATTTCAGTAGCAAGCTCATTATACCAACATAGCGAACTCTGTGGGAATCTGGTTGAAGCTTTATATGGGGCATTTCTTGCCAATGAGAGTTGAAAATTCGTGCAATTCGTTCAACGTTATATGACACAAAACGTTTATACAGGGCATTACAATCCAGATTGAATAATCTAAATTCATATATGGGTCGTTCAGTGTCAATGACAGGCTAAAAAATTCAAATTCTTTTCAACCACTTGTATGGTGCATTCGATGCCAATTCGAGCTAAAATAGTTTTTGTTTTGATTCGATTCAGTCATTTGTCACGAAGCTTCTGGTCTCGTCCACCGGGTTTATCTGTATCCGACAGCGAGACTCTGTATAGGTACCCATATCCATGGGTACGGCGATACCTAGAGTGCTGCAGTTTCTTGCTCTGTATAAACTGTCGCCGCCAGTCTATTAATAGGCGGACCAACGTCTGACTATGTGTCTGCTATGTCGCGAAATGTACTGACCGACTCTGCGAGCGGTACACTCTCACCGGCCTACGTATCGTACGTACAACGAAAATATTTTAAACCAAACTAACGAACCCGGGGTATGCCGGGCCTTGGCATACGCGTTGACGACCTTCTCCCGCGAGTCGTATTTCCCAGAGCGCCTTCGCAATGAGTCTCACTGTCCAAGGGCAACGCGCGGATCCTCTCCGCATCCCTCTTAGTGCTTGCCAAAAATTCACAAAAATCGAGAATACACATCACTCTCGCCACTTTATCCTTTTCTCTTGAATTTCGAAGACTTGTTGATAAATTTTGAAGAATGAGAAGTAATGAATAAAATTGACGAAAAAAATATCATAATAATAAAACAAATTAAACAAATTAGGATGACGAGAAAAAAAATTACAAACTCATTTTGTACATTTTGAAAAAATTTCCAGAAAATCTGTACTAAAAAAAAAAGAATTGAAAAAAAGCTGTAGTAATGATTATAAAATCAGTTGGCGTAGTGATTTACCGAGATTATATATATACCCCCCCCCGCCCCCACCTCCCTTCTCTTTGTCATACTCCACCTGTATTTTTACTATTCTACTCATACTTTTACTTCCGCCTTCACTTCCGTTTCCTCTCTGAGGATATCCTCCGTAGAAAAGTAAATTAATGAATGTGCTGCTGGAGAATGAAAAATTTAATTCTAATTGATAACGAAATCAGACTGGATTGAAATTATAACCTTGGGAGAATTATGTACGTATTCACTAGAGTATTACTGACAAACTATCAAACATACGAAAAAAATGTATTGAATCTTTTTTGTAGACAATTCAATACGCTTCATTTTTTGTAATAACCTCCGTGATGATAGGATCAATAGTTGTCGAGATATGATGGAAAAACTAAATTCGAGTACCTTTGATTCAAGATGGCGGATTGAGCCGTCTACACAGATGAGTATTACGGACAAACTATCAAACATACGAGAAAAATGTATTGAACTTTTGTTGTAGGGAATTTAATAAGCTTCATTTTTTGTAATAACCTCCGTGACGATGGGATCAATGGTTGTCGAGATATGATGAAAAAACTAAATTCGAGCACCTTCGATTCAAGACCGCGGATTGAGCCGTCCAGTAAGAGGTCAGGACTATTACTCCTTCCAATAGTAGCCCCAGATGAAGGTCTCTACCAGTTTATAGATCTTCACTAATCAATTTTTCCATTCGCTGTAGACATAACCTTAAACTTCGTGTCAGTTCGCGAAACAGGGACAAAAGTTTTTAAAAAATCGTTGACTGCGCATGCGCAAACCTAACCTCACAATCCCATCATACAATCGGCCGTTTCCGTCCCGCTAAACCGCCATGCAAAGCTCCACTCTTCATTCAAGCATTTTATAATAAAACATCATTATCCATAATTTACGACTGAAAAAAAGTTTCTACGAAGATAATAAACAAATATGGTGTCCGATAGCTGGATTTGAGGTTACACAATCAATATCAGAGAACAAAGAGTTCGTGGAGAGGGGGGAACCCCATCGAAATAGAGGTTGTGAGCGTAGGTTATACCGCGGTGTTGAGTATAAGGGGATGAAATATGTAATCGGTATCGGTGTGCCACGTCGACGCATTTTCGGTAGATAAACCGTCAGATGTATGGTCATTGGCTTGACGTTATTGCCGAACGTATCAGGGCAGGGGGGGGGGGGAGGCTGTGTTAATCCAACGTTTTGTTCACGGGTACCTGCGCCTATCGTGCAGGTTATGTTCGCGAAACGATCGAGTCAGACATTACTCGTCGCCATTTTCATCTATTCTAGTCTTTTCTTACGCCTATATATCGCTTCAAACTTTAGTATTCGATAGTTCGAGTTCAAGGTTAGGTAGAGTACCAAAAAAAATGGCGGTAAAAAGAGGCGGCGGTTCGTCGAAGGTCGATAAGATCGTCTCGTTTGGGGTAGTGATCGTTGGCGACAAGCGTAGGTACAGTCGAGGGTGGTCTTTAGCTAAGTGCTTGCATAAATAATAAACAACTTTCACTTTTACGCGAACTGCTAGGTGGGTATATATATATATATAGGTATTGGGCAAGTTGAGTATTTCGGGCAGGCAGCAGCGGTTCGAACCGGAGCCAAAAGTGCGAGAGGTGGGGGGGTATGAAGCTGAAACAGAAATTGACGTGTTTTTACAATTTAGGAGAACCCTAGTGGCCGCTTTCGCTCCTCGATCCATAACCTCGCCTTTTCGCAGTCAACACGGTCAACGGTTAATCGGCTAAAAAATTCTTTTCAGCTATACCACCGACATTGTATTGATACAGAGAAAAAGGGGCTCGAGGTTATGGGTGAAAAAACGCAATTCATGGGCTAGGGACAATTGAGGGAGTGCTGATTTATTCAATTCTTTTTTTTTTCAATCCAGAGGTCAGTGGTGACACCGAAAACTCAGTAGCTGACGTTACAACTCTTGAGTGCTAATGGCGAATTCATGCTTCATGAAGCACTGACTTTAATGCTTGTACAACTTTCGAACGGTTGACGATACGTTAAAAACTCTAGAGAGCTTTTTTGCGGGAAATTTGACGAGCTTCAAATATGATTCAGGTCATTTTCAACATAGGAGCAACTGGGAGTGAGATACTGGCGAAAACAAGGTATAAATTCATAGGTGTAAATGTCAAGCGTCAAGCGTCATATTCAAGCCTGTGTATCATCGAAACCGTTGACTTTACGTCAAAAGCAGTTCAAATCTTTATTGTAGAGAATTTAACGAGCTTTAAATAAGATACAGGTCATTTTTCACCTAGGAGCAACTGGGAGTAAGGTATAGGCAAGAATAAGAAGTAAGTGTACATGTGAGTGTCATGAGGCTCGGACTTTTGAGCTTGAATATCTTCTGAACCGTCGATTCTACGTGGAAAATTGCCAGATCGTATCTTAAAGGAAATTTCACGAGCTTTGAAATTAGTTCAGGTCATTTTTTGTGTGGGACAAACTGGGAGCGAGATATAGGTGAAAACAAAGTTCCGCAACACAATTCAAGAGCTGATCAAGCTAGGTGCACTCGAATTTCGTTACCTTCGCTTTTGAATGAGATACTATCACGTTGTAACGATTTTGTTGAATTTTTGATGATAGAAACAAAATTAAGAGGTAAAAAGTCGAAATTCATAAAACCTCAAGTCTGTTGGACAGTATTTGTTGCCTTTCTGTTCTCGATCGAGTGCAGAGGCAATATTTCAGTTCCGAATAACGCGTTTTTTGTTTGCTCTTGTCAAAAGTGCGTCTCGAGTGGTCGAGAGCTGCGCTATTTTCGATTCAGAAGTGGGTTAGTCAAACAGCTATACTCGTATACTCAAAGCTTTTGCACTGCAGACCCTAACCAAGAACGGCGAACTCCTTTTAGAAACTATAACAAGGATACCGACACCCCCGACCGCGACGCCTTCACCTTAACCGCCAACGACGTTTCGCGCCTCATTAACACACGAATTGGAAATAACAGTACACAGTGTCTCCGGGAAATATCGTCTCTCAGGAAAACCCCGCCTATTCGACGAACTCGCAAGGCGTCGCTAGCCTACAGCGCCACAACGAGTTGCGCGCGCATCCTTCGACTCTACGTCTCTGCACGCGGTGCGACTCGGAGTGGGGGGAAAATCTGGACTCGCTCGTAAAATCTCTCAAGCTTCTTCGATCCTCACGAAAATTGGTGTCAGGGGGTTCATCGAGTCGCTGAACACGAATCTGAAGAGAGAATTGAGAAATTCGAAACTGTAGATCCAACATGGCGGATCAGAAGACCGATGCTTCATTCGATACGCGGGAAAATCGGTACCAGGAAGTCTTCGGGGTCGCTGATCACGAATCCAGCACCAAAATGGCGAATTTCAAGATGGCGATGTGGTATCATTAACGGAAATCGGTGATAATTTTTACAACAATGAAAAGGTGAAGACTCGAAGCTTGTTTTTTTCACACTCTGTAATGTGTCGGCGTCGCCTCACCCCCCCACTGGTAGACCTCTCAATTCCGAGTCTTGGCAGCGTTGGCTTCTGTACATTAGCGTCGAAAGTCGATGGCATCAATCAAATGCAAATGCGAGCGCAATCGCGACGAGTGTCTGAATGTGTGGGTGAGTAGTTAGGTCGTGTGTCTATGCACAAGGACTTATCACAAGTGCTACCCGGCTCGTTGTATGTGATTTGATTACTGCAGTGCAAAAAAAAAAACACCTTTAAAAATCACGTCTAGACCAGAGACGATTATATCCGGCGACTTTATAGCGGTGATGATAGAAAAATTGGAGAACACTTCTCTGAAAAAATGTTCAAATAAAAAAGCAATAATTAGCACAAAAAAAAAATGGAGGAATTGACCAACAATTTCGTGCAGAATAAAAATGCAATGTTGCCAAGATAATGTTGAATTGAGAGTCTCAATAATTATTTTAGAGGGAGAAAAAAAATGATTTTTTTCAAGACTCGAGAGGTGTATACCTTTGATCGTTAACCGTTAATGACTAGGCGTTAACCGTACCGTCAACCTTGGTTCGTGGGGGTCCGTCGACGGAGTATTCCTCGACGGTCGACGGATCCAGGAATAGAAGACGCCTGCTACTCCCGTCGTCTCGTCGCGTCGCGAAAATGAGTCATAACGATCTACGGCCACATTTGTCTGATTTTTCGTCAGTTTGGCAATGACGACGAAATTGCAATAATTTCTGAGACGAATCGTTTTGAAATACCTTTTTTTTTTCGTTATCTCGAGCTCGATCATAAGTACGAAGGAAAAACCGAGGGAGTCGCTAAGAGAAAAGGCTATTACCGATGTCTTACAAAAGATAAAAATAAAACGCTAAGATTATATGAAAATTGTGAAGATAACAGAAAGATTACAAAAGTTGACCTTTCATACACGTAAGAAACGATGAAGTTGTTATTATTAAAATGAAGTCAATTCCAAAACGTTATACCAAAACTCATGAAAGAAATATCAATCTCTCTCTAAATCGAAAAATTACACAACCTATAGGAAGAAAAATCGTATTACAATCAGGAAAACGATTTTTCTTCCCATATTTTTCAATTTTCAGGATTGTTGACCAAATTTTCAGACTATAATCCGATTTTTCTTCCTAAATTCGTCATCCAAGAAAAAAATTGAAATATATGAAGCTCAATACTTTATCAAACTTTAAATTCCTACAATTTCATGTAGAGTTGTGAAAACTTAGTTTGATATGTGCTAAAAACCTGGCGTGATCCCACACAAAATTTTCTGTCAAAAAAAAAAAAAAAAAAAAAAAAAATGTAAGCGAAGAGCTCATATATTCTTGAGGGATGATAGATCCGACGCGTTAGAGGTTTAAGGGACGTGTCGCAGGCCCTCTTCCTTTCCCTTTCCCAGCAGTTTATTATACATAAATATATTCAAGATAGATATTATATACATACATATATATATATATATATATATGAATATATCGTTACGTAGTCGGTTTAGGGTTCGTACATATACTAGATGTTTCGAGTTTTCATCCGAGCAATGATATACGACCCGGTTGGTTGTATTAGATGGGCAAGAGGTACCTAGTGCCTACCTACCCGTGTCACCCTTATCTGTAACCAACCTACGTGAAAGTGCACTTTACAAAATTGGATGCGATTGCTTGTCGATTTCGGTTAACATTCTAACCCATCTTTACTTTACTACCGCGCGCGGTCCTCTTCGGCAGGTTACCCCGAACACAACCGGCTAATAACCTAACCTAACCTGTATAACTATTCGACTACTCGAGGTTTACAATCGTGACAAATGCCCCTTTGGAGATAATTGGCTTTTCTCGAGGAGTTTGGTTATTTTATGGGTCGACGATCGAGCCTCTGATGGGGATCTGGGGATGAAAATTCAGTTTTTTCATCATATCTCCACAAATATTGATCCTATCGTCACGGAGGTTATTAGAAGAAATGAAGCTTACTAAATTCTCGACAAGAAAGGTTCAATACATTTTTCTCGTATCTTTGATAGTTCTTCTCTAATACACTAGTGAATGCGTTCATAATTCTCACAAGGTTTGATACAAATGTGGATACTTTCAGCCTCGTATTACACAAAAACTATCGAAGATATGAAAAACATTTATCAAACCTTTGTTGTGGAGAATTTAATAAGCTTCATTTTTTATCATAACCTCCGTGACGGTAGGATCGACAGTTGCAGAGATATGATGAAAAAACTGAATTCAAGCACCTTTGATCCATGATGGCGGTTCGAGCCGTTCAGTCAGAGGTTAGGACTTTTAGTCTGTTGAATATTAGGTCAAAATGAAGGTTTCTATCAATTCATAAATCTTTATTCATCAAGTTTTTCATCTTTCTAATTTGTCATATCTAAATCTGACACGATAATCGAAGAATTATAGAAAAATTTGAGGCTATAAACTGTTGATTCATGCGCACCTCACTGCGCAGACTTGTGGAATAAGTGGGGGGGGGGGGGGGGGGCTCTTCGCTGAATCAGATCTCACGGGTCCTACTGTATTTTTGAACAATTTCACGTCGTTCAAACTGGATTTAGGATATTTGTGACCAATTTAAAGTGACTTTGAATTCATTTGCCGCGATTTCAATTTTTATGAAATTCTACGATTTGATCCACAGATTAAAAACAGTGTCGCGATTAATTTCCACATTCTGTTACACCGCATAAAACCTCTGGAATGTAGAATCTCGAAATTGGCGCATCACCGAGACTCGAGTGGGTGGGAATAAAATTCTTCTTTTGGGTGAAATAAATTTCACCTTTTTCTGATAATATGCGGGCTGGCTGGTATCTGTTTCTCTCAATTTCGCCCCATCCCGCCCTTTTATGACCCTGAGCAGGTTTTATTATCTCTATTCGGAGCTTCCGCGTGTTGCGGCATGCCCGCATACGCCAGACGCGGACGGGGTTGGGTAGAAACTGCGATCCGAAGAGGACGACGTCGACGTCGACGTATAAAGAGAAGAGGTCGGGGGCGGAGGTGGATAGAATGTGGGAGAGAAAGAACCGGGTTGAATATGAAAGAATATAAATTACAGAAGCCCAGAGAACGAATTGCCGTAAACGTTTTGCTGACTTATGCTGAAAGAAGAAACGGGGGGGTCGCGCGTTGTCCACGTTCCGGACCGCGTCATGACTTTCGGAGACAAACTGATCTGGGGGCTGCTACTCGAACCGTGGCATAAAGATATTCGTGGGAAACTGTTTTAATGAATTTTCAAAATAAAACGTCATAATCATTCCAGCTTCCATTTTCCCACAACCCATTTTGACCATTTTGTATTTTTTCATCAAATCTTGTGGATTATTTTGAATCTTGATCAAATATATATTCAAATCTTTCAGACTGTAATGACTCCGTTATTCTGACCTCGATTTTTAGAATTTTTCTAACGAACTTTGAAATAAATGAAGCAGCTAAAACGAGTAACGAAATCAATTTTATATCATGGAGCTGAAATATGAAACTATATGAAAAAATACACAATGACGATTTCTGGGTAAAACGCAGCTGCTTCGTTTCACTCACAATAAGAGAACCGAGAGAACAATACCAGCAAGTCCGTGATAATGGTCCGGATGAAGTTCAGTAGCCGTATACTGCCCCAGGGGTTGGTATTCGAAAAACGAGAGAAAAAGTCCTCGGGCTAAAACGCCACCTACTTTAAAACAGCCCATTCGCCGATAACTTCTTCCCATCGTATATACTTACACCATACATGAGACCGGAAAGATCATGAAAAAATTAAGAACATTTTCACTCGTCGGAGTCGAAAATATATTCGTTGTATGTAATGAAAATGAGTAAAAAAGAATATAATTTTTCTTGTTTTTCTCAATGATAAACTTTGTTGCGGTTTATGTCGTCTACGTTAAATTGAAAACTGTGAAAAATCTTCTGGGATTAACTGATGAAGAGAGAAACCAGATAAAGGAACGTAGAAAGATATATGAGGCGGGAAAGTTCTTTAGGTTAGAAGTGAAACACAATATATCTGGTTCATTCATCATCGCATTAACACAAACCTATCCGATTGTACCCCCACTAACGTTAGTCCATGTCGGCTACTCCCTTCATACTTGATTCAACTTCATTCCAATTTCTTGAATTATTATTATTCCAGAAATACTCGAGTCCTCGGATACCAAACGCGAATGGAGACATTCTGAATTAAATTTGGAGCCCGGCAGGAACCAATAAATAGCATCAAAACCATATAAAGCAGCCATTGAGACCCCGGAATATGATTTTAATGATCGATCATGTTCCGTTTATTAATCAAATTTTCTTTGTTCACAATTTCCGGAGAGTTATTCGAAAAAATTGACTCAATCGGTCGTCAAACTCTTCCGATATCGTCTCGCAAAATTTCCAGCTGGACGTTCCGGCGTCCGCCATGTTTGTTCAGTACGGAGCGCCACCAGCGGCCATTTGAGACACTGAATTACAGACTGTTGACGAATATCTGGCCGTGCGGAAGGAACTAGCCGAGGCTTGAGATGCAGTTCTGTAATAACCGAAGGTGAAAGAGCACGGACACAAACAGTATCATCCGTGTCATGGCTAGTAGAGGATGTAGAGGTAGCGATGTTCTCTCGAGCGTAAAGGCGCATCTTGCATGATCCGGATCAAGAGTTTCTGGAGCCTTTGCCGAATCTATGTAGAGAAAATAGTGGAAAGAGTGGCGAGATCCGGAGAAATAGGAAAAGGAAAGGAGGTGAAGGGTTGAGGAAAATAATAAGAACAAGAAGAAGATGAGCCCCTGGATCCTGGAGAGACAAGAGCTGTAAGCTGCGAAGCGAAATAGGTACAGATATCTACTTCTACCCACGCGCCTCGAGATACGGGGTTATAGGTTATGTGTATCGTTCGAATGCCCGTGTACGAACGCGGGGTGGCGCTCACGTGTGGAGGGATACACGCGCGCCGAACCGACCTCGGCGTCGTCGACGACAGCCGATAACCGAGGCTACATAGCGGACTGAAAATCGGTCACGTGGAAACTACCCCCGAATGCTTCCGATAACCGTAGCGAACCCTACGCTATTTTTCCAAGTATGAAACACCGGCTCGTTCTGTAGGGGTGCGCATTCCACTCCTTCTCGTATCCTCTTTTTTCAGCTTTAGACGGTCTTATCCGATATCACGTATGATCGCTTTGAAGCTCCGTGTAGCACAAAGAAGACATAATCGCTTCTCATTGGCATGGAATGCCTTGTATATTCCTCCAAACCGTTACAATTTTACTATTTTCCTACGCGGTACTCCGAGTTCGATTGGAAGGAAGAAACCCGGTCGAAATCGGCATACAGTAGCGTGAATAAACGCAGTTAGTACATATGTAAAGGGTATTCGCGTCAATGACGAAGCGCAAGATCCGAATCGACGTGGTGGTTAGAATTCGATGTTGATAATTATAATGGAAAGCTTGAATACGAGACAGAGTATAGTGAACGATTTTCAATTAATCATCGTACGTGTTTATGTGGTGCATTTCAAGTATTCTCGAAGTCTTATGTCATTCCTTATTCTTTTATTCTGTATTTTTTTATTCCTATTCTAAAGTACTTTGTATCTCAACAAGATTGGCTTCGAAATCGTGTGACAAAATAATATAATAATAATCAGTCTTCATTGGAATGGAATAACCTATACACGAACCTTTTTCTGATATTTATATTTACACAGGAGACCCTGCGTTCAATTAAAAGAAAAAAATCCGATCGAAATCGGCACAAAATAGCGTGAATAAACGCAGTTAATACACATGTACAGTGAATTCGTGCCAATGACAAAAAGCAAGATTTTAATCAGCGTGCCAGCCGGACTGAACAACTTACACATATCAATGATTATCGTATGTGAAATTTCAGATCAATGACAAAGATTCTGCACTAATTAAAGCTTCTGTGCACGGTGCATTCTGTGCCAATGACCAATGAGAACTGAAAAAAATCTAATCCAATGAGTGACATCATACAATCTCTATTCAATCATTGATTAGATGGTGTTTTACGCTGCATTCACAGATTAGATGGTGTTATATGGGGCATTTCGTGTCAATGGGAATAAGAATTGAAAGAAAATCTTACTCAACAAGTTATATCGTACAATCTCTTTTCGATTATTGATTTGATCGTGTTTCTATGCTGCATTTACTGATTAGATGGTGTTATACGGTGCATTGAGTGCCAGTGACGAATGAGAATTGAAAAAATCCAATCCAATGAGTGACATCGTACAATCTCTATTCAATCATTGATTAGATGGTGTTTTACGCTGCATTCACAGATTAGATGGTGTTATATGGTGCATTTAGTGCCAATGACGAATAAGAATCGCTGAAAAATCCAAAACAATGAGTGACATCGTACAATTTCTATTCAAATGTTGAATCGACCGTGTTTTTATGGTGCATTTACTAATTAGATGGTGTTGTATGGTGCATTTAGTGTCAATAACGAATGAGAACTTAAGAAAAATCTAAACAAACGAGTTATATCGTACAATCTCTCTTCAATTATTGATTCAACAGTGTTTTATGATCCATTTACTTATTAGATGGTGTTATATGGTGCACTTCGTGCCAATGACGAACAAAAAATTCTGATAACCGACCACGCGGTATTTTCCAATCTACATAATCGATTCCGTACACGTTATTACTCAGCCAGGTGCATGCATTTCGCTCTATGTTTGATAGAAGATCGAAGTGGTTGGGTATGTATGTATAGATACGTAGGTATTTGCCAATATCCTATTTCCCCATTCTAGAGTTCCCAAGGGTAAAATATCGTGAAAAGAATAGCATAGAACTGTTATCGAACGGTCTTTATGCTATACCTATAAAATAACCCACACGTATATAAATCCCTGTGTATATTCGTACGTATACATCTGATCGATCGATACCCATATACACATACGATTCAAATCGATTGCTGCAATTGCCGGAAGAGTAGAGATGCCAACCGGAAATGAAACCTCTCTGACGATAGGTTTATAACCCTAAATTAGGGGTTGAATCGCGGAGGGTATTTTCCACCGTAGCGCATCCACGAAATTATTCGCTTTACGAGGCGTAGCGATTTTCATCAACCATTCATTAACAGTCCAGAATTTTAAATGATGAATAAAAAAGAAACTCTCAAACTTCGATGTTGATAATCCCGATATTTTTATCTTCATCCCTTTTCGCTTCGAATTAATCATAACAATAAAGGGTAACAAGAAGACCAAAAAAAAAAAAAAAATTCACAAAAAATTCTTCAAAAAAAGGATTCATGTGTATAGTCGAGTCAGCAAAGTCTAGTTAATTACGTCTGACCCTGTTTCAAATAATTAAGCTGAAAATGAAAAAAAAACCTGTACAGAAAAAAAAAGTGTAACAATTTTCAAACAACGACTCAGGCGGTTCTGGGAATTAGGGGCCGCGAGGTATAAAGTCTGGCTGAAAATATGGTCGGAGCAGCTTTTGCAGATTCCCAGTTTTCCCTCCAACCCCTCGAACTCCGAGGCTATGAGTCAAGATTAAAATTAATCACCGTTTATTACCATATGCGAATGAATATATATTCACGTGTGGATATAGATATGTTATTATACTCAAGAGTATCAGATATACACAGAATTCTATATCTTCTTCAGTTGACGAGATCATGAATGACTGTTTTACTACTTTACTAAAAGTAACGAGAAATGAGGAAATTGAAAGCGGATAACAATTTTCCGTCTTCTGTTATCCTCTTTTATCTTCTTTTATCTTCTTATTCTTCTTCTGTCTTCTTCTGTCTTCTGTCTACTGTCTTCTGTCTTCTGACTTCTTTTGCTTTTTGTCTTATTCTGTCTTCTGTCTTCTGTCTTCTGTCTTCTGTCTTCAGTCTTCAGTCTTCTGTCTTCTGTCTTCAGTCTTCAGTCTTCAGTCTTCAGTCTTCTGTCTTCTGTCTTCTGTCTTCTGTCTTCTGTCTT
>JAFFZH010011323.1:0-12686 GCA_018420115.1 Euura saliciscinereae | reverse complement strand
CCTATACTTGTGCGACTCATAATGAATATGAATACCTCACTTACATTGCTGTATTTCATTGTTCGACATTGCGATGAATAGAAATTATTCCTACCTATGCATTAAGATTTTATTTATCTGCCTAGAAAGAAAAAAAATTATGGAAAGTTAAGATTTCTCAACCCTGTGTCTTCGCTTCTGTAGATCAAATACAAGAACGAAAGTCGCTTCGAAAACTGTCTTCTTATTGACATACCCTTGCCTGACTTATGTGTAACCAGAAAATTATCTTATAGATACCTTAAACTCTACGTTAAGAAATTAGTGGTTAGAAATTTAATGTGTAGTGTGAAATGATCATATTTATCGGTTTTATAAAAGGCGAAATGATATAATGATTGTACAATTTGAGATTCAGTTTCAGTTTGTAAAACAAATCATTTTATGGAGAGCATGATTGAAGAAATTTTTTTTTCCATCAGTTTTTTAGTAATATTTTGTAAATATATATATACATAATCGGTATATGAATAATTTCATTCCGTTCTACAAAAAGACTACTTTTTTTTTTCAAGGATTTTCAAGCCATGAGGTCATAAAACTTAAACCATAGACGACTTTCGTTGTCGATCTCAAGTTTAGTAAATACATCCAAGTACTCAACGAAAGTCACTACGCGGTACTTGTCGATGATGACGTATTCCATGTCTACGAAGAATAAGATTTTCTTGTTTTACAATCGAGACCTTTGTTAATTATAATCAGGATCATGAATGCGGGAAAACTATTATTTTACAAATTTATCATGACAGTGGGGTTTGAATGGATCCTTGAATAGATCTTTTGTTATATCTAACAGGGTGAAATAGAATTCTATCGATTAATTTTCAAAATTTGACTGGTCAGCTGATTTTTTTTTAGATAGATTATAGTACATCTTACCTGCGCTCATAGCCTGCTGTTTATTTCCCAGCTTTGGTTTCCTTCGATACCTTTCCCCGGCTCGCACTGAATTCAGATTTGATAAAAGAACAAAAATATTAGTGAAAGAAAAATAAAATTTCAAGAAGTAATTCGTAAGCGAGATAAAAGGTAACGAAAAAAGTAATAAATAGAATTGAAAAAGTCACTGCTTCAAATTTGACAGAATAAAACAATTTCTAAAACTTTTAGGAATAAGCTGAAGAAGAAATTGAATCTTGAAAAATATTTTGGCAAATTTGCAAAAAACAAAAAAAAAACTATTCACGAAGATAATAATCCGTAGCCACTTTTGACACTTACACTCACGACTGTTGTCTCGGGACGACTGATTCATGATCGACGAAGAATCGCGGTCTTTATAAGCCCTATCTTATGTTTAGGGTTATAATTGCAAACATGGTCCGGCTCTAGAACCGTCTTTAACTTTCGATGCTGTGTCCCACAGCTCTACCAGCATTGTTTATAGCGGTAACCGATACCTAACATAGCAAGAGGCGCTCGATGCAGCTCACGAACCTCCACCCGAATTCTGTTCTCGAATATTCGATTGTGGACAGAAGAATATTTTTCAGATTATTCCATCCATTTTTCATGAAAACAAATTTTTCGCGTCTGTGATCATTTCATGCATCAACTTCTCTTCAATATTCAGTTAGATTTTCCGTCGAAGGTTTTGCGAATCTTCGATCTACAAGTTCTCCGCAAATTAAGTATAAGGATCAAATTTCACTGCTGTCACGCTCTATACACTGTAAAAAATGTGGTGTTGATTGTGGTTAGAATTTAACACCGTTTCAACACAGCGAAGAATTCTATAGCGGTCCACCCCGTTCTGTGTCAAATTACAACCAATCGGTGTTGTTTTTTCTGAACTGACTATGATTAGTGGTGCATTTGACACCGAACGGGGTCTTATGACTTCAAACGGGGTGGACCACTATAGAATCCGCGCATTTTTTACAGTGTAAAAGAGAATTCAGAGCTGTGTATGATTCATTGATTAGGGTAAGGTTGCTATCGATGGACCCCCTAAGCAAAGTTGGTCATAAAAATTGGATTTTGAGTCGAAAATGCAAAACCACTGGTGGATGTTTTCTTCGAAACCTATTCTACAGAGCAGTCACGAGTGAGCAAGGTTATTGTTAATTTCTGATTATTTATCAACGATTTTCTGTTTTTCGAATTTGGTCCATTCATGGCAACCCTGCTCCATGAATGGACCACCCCATCTCCTCCGATGGACCACTGAAATAATGAACATAAAACAGTACAAGGACCTGCTCCATGGATGGACCACCCCATCTCCTTCGATGGACCACTAAAATAATGAACATAAAACAATACAATGACCTAATATATTGGTGTAAATGATAAATTGTTGACGTATGAATAGATTTTTGAGATTTCAAACAAATTGTGGGTCAACCACGATAGATCCTCTCAACAGTGTCTTACAAACTGAAAAAAGTAATACCTTCCATACTGGTCCATTCATAGCGTTGTTGCCCGGTCCATCCATGGAAATGCGCATCGCAACACATAATCTATCCTACTACCACAGGATGGAAAGATACCAAAAAAGTATCGGTATCATTTTGAAGAGCGAAGTATAAGCTTCAAAACCATCCAACACGATTTAGGAAAAATCACCGATACAAGGGTTCAAACACGTTCGCAAAATTAGGAAAAATAAGATCAGAAAGGGCAAATTCCTACCTCGCTCAATTTCAGCACACCTACGGCACCCATGTGACTGTTTTTAACATGGCCACTCTTTGGCCACTAGTAGACTTGATTCGCATTGATAGCAACGCCAAGCACTAACACATACCTGAGATATACCACTGGTCCATCGAAGGCAACGGTCCATCGATAGCAACCTTACCCTATTTAACCGAGCTCTAGGGCGCATATCAGCAACAATGGAAGCTAAAGAGTATCTTAAACTTATTGAAATAATGGAGCAAGCGTATAAAATTCTTCAAGATAAACGTTCAACAGTTGAAATTCAAAAGTGGATCAGATTCGGTACGAAGAACGTTCGGCTTTTGAATAGAATTTTACGAGAAACAACTTCAACCGTAGGACAAAAAACAAGAATCTTAACAACAATCGGAATTTTGAAATCGTTAACAGCAAAATTTAAAAGCTATCTGAAAGTGGGTGATGGTCACTGATCTCTATATAACTGGATAGTGGACTGGTACCCTTTCTTCGTGTTACAGCCCGGGCCCATTAGAACGAAGGAAAGGGGCTTGGGGGGTCGGAGGAGGGGGCAAGCTTGGGCACTTTTTCTACCGGGAAGTTTGAATAGATGCACCACGGACCCGTGGAATATTTGGTTTATTGACGCGTTGACCGAATGTTTCCTACAAATATGTGTACTTTATTCAGTATCTGATTATTTCCACAGTAGTTCGACTGTGCATTAACCTAAAAATGCGTTTTGTTTCGAACGCCTGTACCTCGGGATTAAAGATGCCGATAGAGATTGAATTCTAATAGAGAAATGGACATTTAGGACCATTTAATTTGATATTTTTATCGTTAATTGAATTTTTTATTTCAGTAATACATAGGGTGTGAATTCATTAGTATCGGCGCTGAAACGCGCTATAAAACAGTAACAAAAGAAAAGAATCGACACAAAGCGATTCATTATTTACAAATAGCTACAGCTTGCTCGAAGAATGAATAACAATAACAATTTAAAAATATATTTTCAAGCCACTTCTCCAATAAAGTGGGATCACTCAAAGAGAAACTAAAGTATTAACATATTTTGATTATTCATAACCTCAAACTCAGCTTCAATATCCGTATTATCCGTTGTCTTAGCGATTGCGGCTATCTTCCTTACCTGTGATTAGTCCGCTCGTGGCTTGAATGTTTCGTACAATACGCGCACCTGACCATTTTTTTTTTTAACTGCTCGCTTTTTATATTTCGAAGTTGCAACTGGCTTGAAGCGTGCGAAGGTGACGGGGTCTAATTGGCTCTACATTTAAACTGCCCGGTAGAAATCTTGCCCGAAAATGGCGGCAATGGCGCCGATCAATTAGGTCCGCTCAGCGGCGCCAGTCCACTATCCAGTTATATAGAGATCAGTGGTGATGGTGTACGGAGAAAAAAAAAGAAGCGATCGAGTACAGTGGGCAGACCTTGAGACTGCTTTTGAGGGACGGATCAGAACTGGAGTAGTCACGAATTTACAACATAAGGACTTGGTGACATTTTTGGAAGACTCAAAAAAAACGAAGACACCTGTGTCACGAGCGGCTAGTCCGAGCGAACAAGTTAAATGAATAATTAAATATTCAAATAACAAGATGCTACTGTTACGCTACAAATGAACAATTGCTCTTACGAACAATCTTTTTATGAGTGATTCTGTCAGGAATATTATATGTAGTTGAATCACCCGATGGGATTCGAGTTGTTCGAACGTCCTATACAGGCCCGTATTGTTTAAGCAAATTATTATAAAGGGCTGAAACTAATTATATCTAAAGGAAAGGTGATTTCAAATGATAAAAATAATGATTTAAGCTGATAAAAATGAAATGTATTCTGTTAACGATTCTGTTCAATACCGTATAGAACTACTGTACAAAATTAGTAGTCTATACAATGACGATCTAATCCTCAGGGCTACCGCACTGAAAAAAAGTGAGCGCATTGATCGCGGGGTTTAACCGCACTGATTACTGTTAAAAAAAAAAAATTCCAACTGAACGTACTCTTTACTGTTGGCACAGTAGAGACAACGGGGCCCACCGTAAATATTACTGTTTACAACGTACTCAGTACGGTGAATAACCGTGGTCAGTTGTACGGTGAACATTACTGCTAGTAAGGGTAATGTACACGGGGGCCACAGTTCTGTCTACCTTTTTTCACCGCACTGAGTACGGTCAAAAATCTGAATCTTTGCGGTGACTCTCTGCATTGGTTCCCGTGAGAGGCCGCCACAAGCGCGCTGAATCACATGTCTCAATCGGTTACATCAGCTGATCTTGGCTCGGTAGATCGGTATAACGCTTGGCGTTTCGCAATATTAATTACAAAACAGAATAAAATAATGCAAAAATAAACCTCCAAACCATTGTTATAATTCGTGATTTAAAATTTGATGCCCTTGGAATATATTATAGCTGACAAAAATATAAGGGCGAATAAAATGTTAAATGCGATAAAAAAGGCTGGACTTTACATTATACAAAGCGTATTTAAGCAGAGTCAAAGTACCAGAAAATGATCATTCTTGTCGTGTTTGTGTCCTCATCACATTAGAGATAATATTTGATCCCAACATAAAACATTATTCGTTCGTCTTTTTTTTAAATTTTACTAATATTTCATCAACTCAAACTTATAGAAAATAAACCTTAATCGCAATTTATACAATATTGTATGATAATTTTTCTTGATTTCGACCATTAGGGTCATTAACGGCTGTTATTAAGGAGATCAACCGGAACCAATACTGAGAGCCGACGCATAGGTTCCCTATTTTTCACCGTACTCAGTACTGTGGACGAAAGCGGACTGAGTACGGTCAGTTAGATCGGCGTCAACATAACCCTTGCCAACAGTAATGTTCACTGACGAGAGACTGCGCTGATTCACCGCAATGAGTACGGTAGACGGCGCTGTGACTACTGTATTAACAGTAAAGAGTCAGGTGATTCTACAAAAAAAAAATTCCACAGTAACCAGTGCGGTTAGATTTTGTCCGTGCGCCTCAAGATAACTCAGTATCAGGATTAAATGTACAAATGGTTGTGCATGTACGAAAATGAATGATAAAATAATAAAATAAATATGCTACTAACGGTCGGTTAGATTATTCTTTAAGATGACACAATTCTTTTGTTACTCCCTTATAACAATAACTCTCTTATGACGTTAATTTAATAAGACGTGTAGTTGCTTCAATTGTTTGAGTGTATACTCAATTAAAATACCGTTATTGTCCTCTGTTGACAACAAGATGACTTAGCACCAGGACTACGGTGAATAATAATATATTCATAAAATATTTAAAAAAAAACAATAAAGATATGAGATCAGCTAGTGCGTCGAGGCTTTCGTTGTCTTGAGTAGGAGGCCACAGGTGTAATCGTGCCGCGTGCGTGTGCGCTACGTACAGGGTTGCTGTTAGGCGTATCGACGGGCTCTCGTACTGCGTATGAACTTGATGTTCTAATCCGTGTCTCTTGTCACTGATCACTCACAGATAAGTCAGAGGTTAAAGGAAGAAATGTCTAATGATTCAAGAGTTGAACACTGATTCTAAAAGTGTGAAACGAAATTGAAAATTAAAGTTACATTTGAAATGCAATAATTTATTCACCTAAAACTATCTTCTTGTAAAGGAGAGCAAAAACTTTGAAATTAAACTATACACTGATTTCAAGCCGAACTTCAGTGTTTAAATAAATGAAAATTGTAATTTATAGGTAACGAGAAAGAGTTCCTCCGGGCCGTTATCCAATGCTAACACTTGTGTTGTAAGGGCGGTTTATTCCGGAGGTTGTGATTCTAAGTTTACTCTCGGTTCTTCACGACTGCCCACTATGAGACTTGGTAGACGAAAAAAAAGACGCACCTTCAGGAGCGGGAGCTCCGAAGTGCAGTATGAATACTTGTAGGGCCCAGAAGCGCGTGCCACCGCCTCCTACTCAGCCTCCGGCCGCTACAGACTGTCCGTATTAACATATAATCTTGCAATACTAAATATAAGATTAATGACTATCAGCATTCACTCAACAGTCATCCCTTATTAAGTGATTAATTTTACCATTCCATAAGTTGATTAATTCTAATAGTTTATATTCTTATGAAAATCGTAGATTCTGAAAGAGAGTTAACTGCAATTGAGTATAGGTGTTTGGCGTTAGTAGAACGCTTGCATGACTTCTGGGTACTGACCGTTTGTAACTTAAGCTAGGCTAAGTTATCGGGGAGTACGTGCCTTTTTGCCAGTTAAGGAGGTGTAATAAATATCCAAACAGAAATACAATCTTGAAGGAAATGACGTGTTAAAACATGAACCGTTTTCTACGGACCGTAATAAATAACGCTTAGGTAAAACTCAAGT
This sequence comes from Euura saliciscinereae, assembly GCA_018420115.1. Taxonomy (NCBI): domain Eukaryota; kingdom Metazoa; phylum Arthropoda; class Insecta; order Hymenoptera; family Tenthredinidae; genus Euura; species Euura saliciscinereae. The sequence continues at coordinate 5,620 of JAFFZH010011323.1, read as the reverse complement.
GCATGTGCACTGCGTTATTTGTCCGTTAAGATAATATCAAATAAAAATGAATTTCGGTATGATAGTGCAAGGCGCGATCGTAACACCTGCGACTGCGACCACGTGCTCCCAATACCGGTAAAACAAGACTTTGACAACACACACAAGAAATTCGCATACATTACTCCGAACGAAGACTATGGCTATCTCAGTAGACAGAAACTCATGCTTGCTAATTTCAGATTCGGATTACACGCCGTGCAAACTCTCACAGTCAATGTACATTAGGGTGGTCCTTATTTGGGGTCAAAATTAATTTTACCCCTGCCGCCCCCTAAATCGGTTCGAAATACGTAAAAAGTAATGCTGTAATTTTTTCAGATTTTTTAAAAAATGCTTGACCCTTGACCACGGGGGTTGAAGTTTTCCATTTAAAATACATGGGATTTTCCCGCGTTTGCAGTCACTATTTTACTGTGGGCCTAAATATGCTTGTAAAATCTTGAAATTTTCACAAATTAGTTTACAAGCATGTTGCTATATGGTGAAAATTTCCCAAACCCCTACCCTCAAAATATTGTATAACATCACCATGATAATTATGATTTTTTTTCCCATTATTATTTCTTTCAAAATACTCTGAAATCATGTGAAACGTGAAGAAAGATGAAAATTCCGAACTTTTTTCAGAATTTAAAAAAAAGAAAAAAAATTATAATTATTATGGTAACATTATACAGTATTTTGAGGGTAGGGGTTCGGGAAATTTTCACCATGTTTTTTTTTTAAATCTGAAAAAATGACAGCATTACTAATTTTTACGTATTTCGAACGGACTTAGGGGGCGGCAGGGGTAAAATTAATTTTGACCCCAAATAAGGACCACCCTAATGTACATATGCGAACAACACCAACCCATTTTTCGAAGTAACAAACATCAGACAAGCGGGATAGTACTATTCCTGAACAACGCACCCCTAGACCTAACCGAATTTAACGTGAGAATAACATCCGTCGATGCCCCGTACTGGTCCAAGTTACGCACTCCAAACTCCTGGATATACTCCTTACTAAAACCAGACACACTCCACATTGCATGTGAAGACTCAAGACAAAGCCGAGTAACACTATTAAACACAGGCACATTAGTTGCTTCGTAGTAAGGCGTATCAGTAATTCACAGAAATCATGTCATTCCCTCATTTTTGAGTAAATCCAAAATATTTTTGGACGTATCTATGCGGAATCACGTGTAGAATTCCGCCAAGAAGCTGTATTTTGCGATTTACTTCCGTGGACTTGGATATTCGGAGATATCTGAATGTCGGTAACAATCAAGTACAGCATGCCCTTAAGAGTAAATGCGCTTAGGGTTAGTACGCGTTTAAGCGGGTGAGTAATCTTTGTTTTTGAAAATTGATTTATTGAATATTGTCGGTTGGGTACAAATGTCAACTCATGGCTATATTCTTAATTCTAGTATGAATGCAGCATAAAATTGTCGTAAATCTAATATCCAAATTAAGTGAATGCTAAACTAATCCCAAATTTTACTAATTAATAATTGGTAATAATCAATTGAAAAACAGTACGTCTCTAATTTGAGCTGTGAGTAGGATTACAATGGTCTTAACTCGACCGTAGCTGAGCTCTTTCAATGTTACTCGAATACTACTGGTCTTCGCTGGTTATAAATGTTATCTGAGCTCGTGAAGAAGATAACGTGAGGATATGATTCGCTTGCGCAATCGGTTAATTATTTGCGACTATAATACGGTTTTAATGCCTGTAATGGATGCTCTTGTGTGGGTACTCTTTCTGAGAGGTGAAAGATCTCTGACTTTTCGCGGGAGCTGCAGGACGTGGCCTGTCGCTCTACTGGTTCTTTATCAGGAAGTTGAGGCGGAATGGTTTTGAGTCTTGGTACCTAAATTGGTTCTGACCGTAGGTGCGGGTGTAAGATTTCAAGTTCGACAGGTTTCTGAAAAGTCCTGTGTTGAACCCGCGGCATGTGCCTTTTCTTTGACTTAGGGCAAGAAACACTGTTTTAGAGCAAGGCCAACGACAGAAAAATTCCCGAAGCAAATAAAAAATGGTGTGGTCTGGGGGCTAGGTGAATTGACGTGGACAGCCCCTTATACAAATGATCTTTCATTCAAGGGGTAATTTTCGGATGCATAATTATGTATGACCACGGAAAAGATTGTTTCAACTCCAAAAACGAAAGTTTTACCGAACAAGCAAAACGCCGTGGCAGGTGATGGTTTTCTAGGGCTCCCGATTTTTTCATACATGAAAACTTACTATCTGAAAAATTCCGCATAGGTTTGATGATGTCTCAATTTACTCGAAAGATGGAATTTGTGAAATGGTCCTGGATTTTTTTCAATTTTTTGCCGTCATAGAGGGTCTTTCGCGATTGCAAATGAAGCACGAAAAATAAATCATGAACCCTTTACGACTGGTACTTCCCATAGCTAGAAGGTGAACCGAGGCTTCCTCTAACGTTTCCACAAAAAAAACCTGCGGTACTCAACCAACGCCTTCGCAAGAAGCACGAGCGGACACGACATTCCTCGAGACAGCATCTCACTATACGCCATGATGGATGAAAATATCAGCGCAAAAATTGCACAATCAGCCGGCTTGAAGGTCTGGAACACCTCTATAAATTCCGGTATAGTGCGACTGGATATTTTACGATTTCTCAGAATACCCTGTTTTTTTAAGCGTTCAAGTCTCTCGTGCGAACGACTAAAAGTCACGTAGGGACCGATAACGGTCCCAGGATAGTATTACATACTCGCAGTACGGAGACACTCAGGAGTTTTGCTGACGTAGAAATACTCCAGTCAGAACAAGCTGAGTTTCTGTCTCAATATTCATTTTTCATGAGGTTTGACCGATAACACGTCATACCTAATTGGGACATTGTTGAATCAAGGTAATCCTAAGGGGTGATTGATGAACGAACAATCTTTTTCTTATGAGGAGTTCAGAGGTATTGAAAATTGTAATAACATTCCGAACGGACTGTAGCTGGCTGGAGACGGATTATTCGATCGCAGAGCGCCTTTATGAAACTTGCACCCGAGAGTGTATGCGTGGACCAGTCAGAGGTCAAGCAGGCTGCATCAATAGCTGATTCAGCGGGCGCAGTAATACACTCAACTGTTACGAGCGCGGGTATAAGATGCGTTACTCTTAACTAGCAACGGCGTCCTTCTTCTATCAAGTTGTGAGGCGTTTCGTCGTAAGATTGACAGAAAATCTTTCACGAAGGACTCTCACCTTTGAAGAAAGTACAAACTTTTGCGTTATAATTGAGAATCATTTTTCTTTTGGTTGAAAAATAGCTACTACTTATGTGGCGGCTCGGCCACTCGCTACCAGTCTTAGATTTTAATTATTTTCTTTCGATTTTATATTTTTGCCTTCTGCACATTCTTTCTCCAACTCAGGTCAGGCATTGCCTTGCCGTCGCAGGCTAAGGGTTTTTCCACACATCTGGCATTTTATGGCACCACGCTACCCTTAGCCGCGGCCCAAGCGATGCCTGCATTTTTCCTTGCGAATCAGTCTTTACGCACGCTTCATATGGTCCGCACGTTCTTTCCACTTCGATTCGTTTTTATTTTATAAATAAATTTTAATTTACTAATTTTGTTTCATTATTATTTTCATTATTATTTTATAATTAAAGTTATTTATTTAAATAAAATTATTTTTACTATATACATGTATATATGTTACAGGTCTAACCTCGGGTCTAACTAATTATACCTCAACCACCTCAATTTATTTTATGTGTATCCGAAAAAAGGTAGTGTCAGAGTCAGTGTTTTTCAAGTCACATTAAAAAGAAGTCAAATTTTGTTTTCCCTTGGGATTCAGTGCTTTTTATCCCTCGAATTTATCCATCAACTTGAAGACTCAAAATTTAATTTTCCTTCGAAAAAATTTAAGTGATTTCAAATATCTTCTCGGGTATGACATTCTTTCTGGATTTATTTTCATCCTAAATTCAGTGACTCGCGGTCAGTGCGATCGAAGTTCAGACACGATTGACTACTGAAGCATCAAGCGATCGAGTGATCTTCCACGAGTGCGCCTGATTAATCACCAGTAGATCTTCAGTACACGTAAGTTCCACGTCCAAGTCCACGTCCAAGCTAATTCCCGATGCATGTTTTCTCAATCTGTACAACTATTCATCTGAACGGATTTATTTTAATATGGTCGTTTGTTGTATTATCTTTTTGTATCAATTTTCTTACCCTTATGATCTGCTATGTGTTGAAGCAATTGAACAATTTGATCGACAAATTTCATTTCGGCATCCCTTACCAAAAAAAAGTATTGAGAAGTACTGCTAGTACCGCAGTACTCAAGTACAGCTAGTAATGCAGTACTTAAGTACAGCTGTACTGATTTCGCGAGTACAGGGCAGTACTTGAAGTACAGGCAATACTAGCAATATTAGTACTCCAATCTAGTACTAGTACACAGTACCTAGTGCTAGTACCTAGAACGTAGTTTTAGTACCTAGTACTAGTATACGGTACTTATACAGTTAAAACAAATCTGGTAATTTTAACATCTTTTAAGGATGAATCCCAACTATGCGTTTCGGTGCGGCGTATCATTGTTGAAACAAATGAAACAAATATATATGTATATAGATATATAGATCGGACGGTGTCGGACGGCAACGCACGCACCGAAACGCATAGGTGGGATTCATCCTTTACCTGTCTCAGAAAGTCCACATAAATATTTCTGTCAATTTAACCGAACCCATTATTGTTAAACGTTTACGGGAAAAAGCTGTCCGTTTTTTTTACATATAAAATGATGACAGATTTTGTTGTTGATGCACTAAGAAAGAGTGTCAGCACAACAAGGAAATAATGTTATTTCAACAAAACTAATCTGTTATTGTATCTGATTCCCTACAAAAAACACAGGTTATTGCAACATTTAAAAAATGTTATTCATCTTTGTTATGAAATGTTATTCCGCCTTCAAAATTCAGCAATCAGCAGGAATGAAGCTTCTAACAGAAACGGGTTCTGAACTACAATACGACCTTGTTATTCTCAACGGGAAAGTGGGTGACCATCATTTTTTTTAACAGCTAAAGAATTGTTATTTTCAACTGTGTAGGTATGATGGTATTAAAAATATTCGTCCTGCAGTACTGAATTCAATACAGTGCGGTTTAATAGATTACAGCTGCACTTATTATAGTCCATAAGAAGTAAATAATAGCTACCAAAGAAAGTTCTAGTACTCAATGTATAAAGCTGTTACTCAGTACATAATAAGTACTGATACCGTGTAACGCAGTATGAGTACTGAATACAGATAGTACTGAATACTAGTACTGAGTACACGCAATACTAATTCTCAGTACAGGAAGTATTAGTACTTAATACACGAAGTACTAGTACTCAGTATACGAAGTACTGCTGCTTCGTGTACTAAGTATTGCAATTTGTGTACTAAGTACTCGGATCCTGTGTACTAAGTACTGAGATCACAGTACTTTTTTTCGGTATGGGGTGCACGTAAAAGGGGATACCTCTCCAGACCTGATAACTGTTCATTGAATGTAAGGTCATCATATTCTATTGACGAA
>JAFFZH010011320.1:0-16885 GCA_018420115.1 Euura saliciscinereae | reverse complement strand
CCAAGTGTAAATCATATCGAGGTCACGTGACTTTCATTTCACCTTAAGCTCACTTTTTTCCGTCGACTCTAACAGATCAAAAAAAGCTCGGAGCTCTAGATCGTGAGTCTTAAAGGATCTTGAATAGTTACTCATTCAAGAGAGCTCGATCGTCTCGAATGGCTGGCGATTAATGAGACGCTTCTTAAAATTCAAAGTGCAGCTTGCGAGGCGATTTGAGCACCGGCAAAGAAGGGAAAATAGTGTAAAAAAAAATCTGCAGTGAATTTCTTGTCTCTCCTCGGTGGAAACTCATCAACGTCAAAGAAGCTGCTAGGATATTGGCGGAAATTTGGAAACTGTCGATCGTCAAAAGCCAAGAACGTCGATTCTTGACAGCAACTAGTTTTCAGCCAGCTAATAAAAACCTTGTCAGCTTCCTTGGGCCTTTTTTTGTGACGTCACTGGAATTCTGTAACTAGGAGCGGCTCGTCGATTCTGGAAAAATCGTTGCTTATATTTTTCGATAACGAGAAGTATTTCCCTTCCAAATTGTATCGTTAATAGAAACCGTATCCCCTTATCTCGATTAACATCATTCGCTTGATCTTCGTAGCTGAGGGGATATTGAACCATCGTTAAAATTCGTCCCCTCGGTTATCAACCCGCATAATTATACAGGCTGATTATATCACGAAGTTTCACCGGGCGTATCGGTAGACGGAAAATTGGAAGCCAGTTACAGTCAAATTGGAACAACTTTGAGCATTTTTAAGAAGAAATATAGAATCGTTGAAGAAATTCAAACTCGTACACTTGGGGAAAACATTCAAAGTAAAGTAAAATTTTGTTCTGGTATATCGTACGGTCTAGAATTAGATTAGCAGGTGTTGGGTGGTGTGAGAGTATGAATAAAATTTCAAGCTTGATGGAATGAGACTTAATGAAAAATTGAGAATCTTATTTGACCCTCGAACTATTCTTCCTACACTCGAACTGGTATGTTTTTACTGAGAATTAGTAATTTCCGGGTAAAAAGTATGATCGCGGGTATCGATGAAAGAAAATATTCTCAACTGGTAGGAAATCGCGTTGCCATGACGCAGTTGCTGTGGTTACCTGCGGCTCTCCCGGTGAGTTCGTGATAAAATCTCTACCTTCTCGGCAACGCCCTAGTTTCAAGTTTTAACCAACTACCTAATTCAAGGTTAGACTTCCCTGATTGTGAGTTGCAAAACGACATCGTCCAAATTATCTCAACGACTCTTCCACCCACTGAATACCAGCTCAGAAAATGCAATTCAAGTTTCACGCGATCTGACACAAGTAAAGGAATTATAATATCAATTAGTTACTTATATGTTGCACATTTTGAAATTTCTGTAAATCAAATTCAAGTATTTCGGGGCCTAAATTTTTCAACACATGTTTTGGCTCACCAAATTTATAGGCCGTGGAATTTTCCGGAAAGAGTATGAAAAATGAAACTTTTAGGGGAGAAGCTAATCATCATCAAGATTCAGTGTAAACTAAGATCTGTTCGCATCATCTTCACTGTAACAATGATCAATAATTACTTCAAATTGAATGATCATAAAAACTGATGTGATAAGGGGCAGCGAACCACGACTCTAGGGAGCCTTCGCAACGAAGAAGAAGAAAAACTGAATGGACTCTGTGGAAAAACTTTCGAAGGATTCGGAATATGAGTTCTGAGAACAGGGGTTGGTTTTTTTTACTGATCCCTACAAATTGGGGTCGCAGAAAGAAGTAGTGGCTCTTAAGGTGAAAAATCAGTCTCTGGCTCAATAATCCCAACGAGGTCCATCGCGAGTAGTAAAAGCCAACTCGATCATAGAACGAGGTGGCATTACCGATTCTTTATAAGAAAGAACTCATTTTTACTACTTCGACTGCGTGTATAGAAGATTCTAAAAAAAGCACCAGCTTTTTTATGACCAGTCACCAGATTTTATCTACCTTAGAAAAGTGAGAGATGGAGCTGAAATTGAGAACGAATGTTCATTTGGGTACCCATTACAAGAATTTCTCATTACCCCTGAAAATTTGCCTCCGCTAATCCCCCCCGCGGAGGTGAAGGCGTGCGTAAATTCCGTTTTCGCGTAATAACTCGCAAACGGTTATCCCTACGAGCAAAATGTTCGGGATCAAACTTGCAGCCGAGGAAATTTCCTCCAAAATTGTTCTTTGACTTATCTTTGTGCGATCTATAACTTCCGAGATAGAACCATCCGAAGAAAGTACAAAATGCGTGAAACACATCGGACCCCATCAAATTTTCTAATTACAAACTACGAAGGTAATTGAATTTGTAGTTTGTGACTAGAATTCTTTCAATTATTGATTACTATTGTGATTTAGAATTGGATTTTTTTTCAATTACTATAATTACGACTGTAATTTGTAAATTCAAAATGATATTTAATGGTGCCCAACGCTGGTCACTCATAAACTCCTATGGCACTAACCCTCCAATTATATCGTATCCGCGGAACTCCCGCTCACGGCCATAAGGCTATATATTTATTACTGAGCCTCGCCTGTGATGGAAATTAATTGCTCGTGTCGATAACAGATGAAATTCCTGGACTTAATCTAGATTCACGTTCGTCGTCAAGGAAACCTCGTCGATTCTGAATCTTGCAGTCTATACAGCGGACTCGACATCACCGTTGGCTTCAATTAGAAGAGCTATTCCTACTATAGTCCACGAGAAAATTACCTGGTCAGAAAATAATGACTCGATTCATAAACAGTATTTTGATAAAAGCTCATTAATTCGCGTTCATGCTTTCAGTGCAACAGTTGGTGTAAGTTTCTTGACTCCCTTTCAAAGTCCAGTGGCATACGTTTAGCAACAGGTGGCCTGCACCGAAAGCTCATAATAAGCGAATTGAGATGAAAAGCTTATGTTCGCGGTTGAAAAGCCAGAGTAGCAAAAAGCTCAACCAACAGCCTCCTCGTGTAAAAATTACATCGCGGAATTCAGCAAGAGTGCTAATAAAGCGTGAGCTTTAAAGCTCATGGTAAATTTCGACCCCTCGGGGGTCGGCACTCCCGTGTTTGGAGTATTGTTCACATCTAGTCTCGTGAGACTGAAAAATTGTAGAACAGTAATTAACTCTCCAAGGGATGCGTACGATGGTGATTAGTTATTTAATAGCTAGTGATAATTTGCTGCTAATGTGTGTCAGCGTCGACACAGGATCACGTGTGCTCTAGTAATTGCTGTCATAACTAAGTGCTGCTGCTCCTGCTGCAGTCCACGTGATACCATTGCAATTAGGTTAATGAAAGCGCCCTTATTAATTGATCAAAGAAAAGCGGCAGCGTTAGCAATTTTATCGAATCTACTCTCATCCGGGAGATAAGAATAATCGATATACACCGTAATCCCGGATTTCTGATTAATAGCGAGCAGAAAAAACGTCAACCCCAATCGATAGCCGTATCTTTTTTATTCAGAAACAGCTAATTAACTCTCAGCCGCATTGGCTTTACGGCTCGATACTAGAATACAGTTTCTATGCAAATTTTATACGATATATACTTGACAAGCAAACGTGGGTTCTTGACAGTTTCGTCAATATTTGCTGGAACTTCTGATACCCAGAATTTCAATAAGTATGCAAAATTACTGGGGTGCAGAGCTTTCAGACTCCTATATTTATACCATCACCCTCAGAGAAAATACCATTTTCGTTTATTTGTGAAGAAAGATTATGAAAGATTAGAAAAACTGTGAAAGTACAGACCAAACTCTGTGAATGAAATATGAAAATGTCTTCACAAAAAATCCAGGGATTTCAATACAGTTGTTAAAAAAAATGTCTCAAGAGTCACAAGCCATTTTATGAACCCTGTAGACATTTGGCTAAGGATGTACAGGCCATACAATCTCAACCAAAAGTGAGTCTCGTCGTTAATATTGAGTACTTCGAGATGAGATAAAAATCGGAAAAAAATCAACCACAATCAAGATGATAAGAGTATTCATTTTCAATAATAATAATGCCCAAAAGTTATCAACAAATTGTTTAAAAAAATCATTGTTTAACAAATTTCCTGGTGACGTTTTTTTTTTCATGTCAAATGAATTCGTTAATCCTTCTGAATACACATGAATTCTTTCAGAATTTTGTCACTTTTTTTAAATTTCCGTTTTCGGAAATTTCTAAAGGCTGTATTTACAAAACTATTAGTTCCACGCTCCGTAAACTTCGGAATTGTAATCTACATCGTTTCCACAATAACGTATCCAAAATTCAGATTTTTTTTCTCCATTTGTTACGTCTGGACCTCCAGTCCACACGTCACTCTCACCTATCCCTATCTATTAATAATACTTAATACTTATTAGCTTATAGTAATTAGATAGTCTGCTTCCTGCGCTCTTATTTCTTTTCGCTTGAAGCTGGAGTCTCACGCGCTATCTGAAGCTGTGCATCCGGACTGCTTGTGGGAAACTGCACATCGTCCGATGCACACTCAGCTGCACGTGGCCTCCCACTTTAACTCTTTCGGAGGTTACCTGTTTCTTACAGAAACGGTAACACCTCACTTCTTAACTTGATCTTAACTGGTAAACAGCTATTAGTAGATAAGCTTCTTGTACTTAGACTTAGACTTGATTGACTTGAATAAAAACTGTTATACAGAGATCACTGAATTCTACGCAGAAAGTCTTTATTAAAATAACACTGTGCTTTTCTCTTGATACCTTCGGTATACTTCTGTATTTTTACACGGGGTGAACCCTATAAAAATACTTGACAGGCTCTGCTTGTAACACTCGCAGAAGCGGTCTTGTTACACTGGTGGCAGCGGTGTTCCCCGTGACGAAGGTCGAAAAGAGTTTGAAAGTAAAAAGTGAAAAAGTGTGAAATTTGAACGAGATTAGTCCAAGTTATTTGCTGATCTGGAACTGATCATTCCGGGAAGCTAGACTGGTGCGACGCGTATTCGAAAGGCTCCGAAGTCAAAAAGTGATAAAGACAGACAATTTTCAAAAACAATCAAGTGATAAAACAAAGTGCAACGAACAGTATCTACTAAATCAATGATCAATACATCGACGCGTAATACAAGTGCTCCAAGAAGTCAAACAACATCAAGCACACCGTCGGTAATAATTAGTCGTAATAATTAGAAGAAATAATCACATACCCTCGCATTCGCAATAAGACGACGGGACAGTGATCAGTAATCAGACAAGCCCTCGCGACACATAAGACGACGGGATAATAAAAGTAATTCATAAAATAAGTGCCCTTGCAGCGAACGCCTAAGACAACGGGAGTAACAGTAAATTTAACCATAGATATCATAATACATGCTCTCGCAGTGCACGCGTAAGACGACGAGATAATATTACTGAGATAATCCAAAATTTTTAACCCTCGCGACAAACCAGACGAAGGGACAGCAATTAATCAAACTATCAATCTCCATCAACGAGAACATAATTAACCATCAGAAGCAAAGCAAAATATATAAGTGAAATCACGTGATCACTGTATCCAGCAGCCGTGCAGCCGTCAGCAACCTTTGACGATCGCCGATCATCGCCGATCATCGCCCAACCACCCCTACCCCCTTGTCTCGAAGAAATCTACCCTGACCAGAGTTATGCATTACCTTCTCGCGGTAATCACCGTGCTCACTTTGTAAGTCTCACAAAAATCATAGAATTTAATATAGATTTAATTAGTTGTAATTAAAATTTATAAAGCAAAATGCCTGATTCAGAGGAAAGCGCTTCGTACTTGTCACTGCAAACTGTTGCCGGAATGATCCCAACTTATAACGGATCGAATATCTCAGTAAAATCTTTCATCTCAAAAGTAGAAAATGCTAAACAATTAATCAGACCACAAGATTTGGTACTCTTCACAGCTCTAGTACGTTCAAAAATTGACGGAGATGCAGAATTGGCACTCTCAGAAAACCGCGCTGTTTCAGTATCTGCAATCCTCGCAGATTTAAAAAGAGCTTTTGCACCAAAGCCACGATTATCACATTTAGAAATGGCAATAGCTAAAGCGTGTCAAGGACGAAACGAAAGTGCATTAGAATACGGCAATAGAATAGAGGAGCTCGTACGCTCAGCCCAAGAAGCAATCGAAACTTATGAAACGCCAGGAGATGCGGCAATATTAATCAAACACCTCAAACAAAACTCGATTATTTCATTCATAAAAGGCTTAGCGGACGAGACAGAACTTAGAGTTGCAAGTGAAAATCCACAAACCTTACGAGCAGCAATCGACATAGCTGAATGCGCAGAAAAGATAGTACGAGAAAGATTACAATTAAGAAACCAATCGAGTACAGAAACAAAAGAATCAAGTAGATATCACTCAAACGGCCATTCAAGGTCATCGTCGCATCACGACTCACAATTATTTTGCTCTTATTGCAAACGAAATGGTCATTCTATAGAAGAATGCAGAACAAGACAACGTAACGATCGATTCTGTACATTTTGCAATCGCCAAGGTCATAGATACGAAAATTGTAACAGGCGGAATCCTCATAGCTACCGCAACTCTCAAAATTCTGGTTCCTATCACGATAACCACAGCAATCAAAATTCCTTCAATCGTCAACAAAACCATCGTTCCTCTAACCATAGATTCAACCAACACCAACCTAACAACCAATCACGGTACAATAATTACGGGCAACAATCCCAGCCAAACGATCAACGATCGCACAATAATTATCATCAATCAAACCAGTACGATAGCAGGAAAAATCCGCGGAATCACGAACCACACAACGCGCATGTCAACTACACATCTTTCGCTCAGCCAGATTGGCAACAACAACAACAGCAATATTTTTCAAACAACGCGCAGCATTTAAACGAGAATCGGGACCGTCGCGTGGACGCGTCGACTGTCCGTTCCGTACAGCGTCCCTCGAGACCAAACAAACGTTAAAAGGTTCGCCGATCATCGAAATAAATTCACCGCAGCTAATAGGAAATGCAGGTAAATTAATAATAGACTCGGGTGCGAACATAAATTTGATAAAAGCTAATTCAGTTGACGGTGACACACGCTTCCTATCGAAAGATATCCGCGAAATCACGGGAGTAACAGAACATGTAATGCAAACGTTAGGAACAATAAACATTGATTTTGCAAACACGCGACACGAGTTTCATTTAGTTGACGATGATTTCCCGATAAAGGAAGATGGCATTTTGAGCGCTGAATTTCTAAGAGATGAGAACGCCATCATTTGCTTCAAAAATAAATACCTTACGTCGCGCAAAACAGGAAACATTCCGCTACTGAACCGCACAGCTGATCACACCACATCTTCGCATATACTTACAACATCTATAGGAGACACACCTAAAGTACAGATTGCAGCACCTCAGCTGGCTAAAGAAACAAACACACTCCTAGTCGACACCGGATCCGAGATAAATGTAATCAAACAAGGCGCACTAGATCGCCACACCCGCCTCAAAGCACCGGACAAGTTAACGATCACAGGTTCAACGCCTGGTACGGTAAGAACTATGGGTATTGTAGACATTTTAATCGGCAACCAACTACAAGAATTTCACGTGGTCAACAATTCATTTCCAATTAAGGAAGACGGAATCCTAGGCACCAAATTTTTGTACAAAGAGAACGCGACGATTTCATTCGAAGCTAATACAGTAACTCTAGACACTTCGGATCCTTTGAAAATTTTAGACGATAACGTAATCGCAATTCCAGCAAGAACCGCGCAGGTCATTTCAATCAGAGTCAATAATCCGTCAATAACTACAGGACTCTTGAGGAAACAAAATCTAGGACACGGTATCATGTTAGGCAAAGCTCTAGTGACAAACCGACACGGATTCGCATACGCGTACGTGATAAACACAAACAAAGAGGCTGTGCAGATAAAAAGACCAGCGGTCACACTAGAAGAAGTACACGAACCTCAAGACACAGAGTACACATCCAATCCTCAGATCCTATTCACTACTAACACGCGTAAGATCAACAAAAATACAGATCCATTACTAATCGCTCCTAATCATAGCTCTAAACGCATAGAAACCTTGCAAGAAAATCTGCGTCTGAAACATTGCAACAAAGAGGAAAAGAAAGCTGTCATAGATCTCGCAATCGAATATAACCATCTATTTCATTTACCTGGAGATAAATTAGGTCACACACATCTGGTAAGTCACAAGATACCTACGACAGACGAGATCCCTGTACATACGAAACAGTACAGATACCCTCCAGTACACAAAGAGGAAATTAAAAGACAGGTAACCAAACTCCTCGATCAGGGGATCATCAAAAATTCTTCATCACCTTACAATTTTCCTGTTTGCATTGTTCCTAAAAATCCTGACGCAAGTGGTGAAAAGAAATGGCGCATGGTGATCGATTTTCGCAAGCTAAATGAAAAAACCGTCGGAGATGCCTACCCTCTGCCGAACATAACAGAAATATTAGATCAACTAGGCTCCGCAAAATATTTCTCAACGTTTGATTTAGCTTCCGGGTTTCACCAAATTCCAATGCACCCAGACGATAGCGCGAAAACAGCTTTTTCCACACCTAACGGTCATTACGAGTACACGAGAATGCCCTTCGGTCTAAAGAATGCACCATCTACCTTCCAACGTTTAATGGATCAAGTACTTATGGGGTTGCAAGGCAATGAAATGTTTGTTTATCTTGACGACATTGTAATCTACGCGAGATCATTAGAAGAACACGCGATAAAATTCAAAAAGCTAATGACACGATTATCTGACGCCGGACTCAAGTTACAACCGGACAAATGCGAATTTCTGAGAAAAGAAGTCGCCTACCTAGGTCACATAATTTCACGCGAAGGAGTCAGACCGAACCCGAAGATCCTAACGGCAATCAAAAATTATCCACAACCAACAAACGCGACAAAAATTAGAGAATTCTTGGGACTAGTCGGTTATTATCGGAGATTCGTACCGAACATGGCAGAAATCGCGAAGTGCCTTAACAACTTATTAAAGAAGGATACCCCCTTCATTTGGACTTCTGAACACCAACTAGCATTCGAGACCTTACGTGACTGCCTTTGTAAAGAACCGATTTTACAGTATCCGGATTTTAGTAAACCTTTTATCATAACATCAGATGCTTCCAAGTACGCTCTTGGAGCAGTGCTCAGCCAAGGTAAAATAGGAGAAGATCTACCGGTCGCATACGCCTCAAGATCCTTACAAAAAGCAGAGATAAACTACTCGACAACAGATAAAGAACTGCTTGCCATCGTATTCGCATTAAAACAATTTAGACCATACGTTTACGGTAGAAAATTTACGTTAGTAACGGACCACAAACCACTAACTTGGCTCAGAAACATGGTAGACCCGTCATCGCGATTACATGACTGGAAAATTTTTATAGGACAATACATGTGTGACGTAGTACACAAACCAGGCAGGTTAAACACAAACGCGGACGCGCTTTCAAGAAACCCCGTGCCTGATACAGCTCAAGTACTTCCAATCAAATCAAAACGTCTTAGAAGCACGGACGAGTATTCTACGAACCCCGCGCCGAATAAACGACCCAGAGAACATCAGTCAGAGGACATAGCAGAAGTGGACGACTCAAGTTTTTCAGACGATTCGGACGTAGAAATGTCATGGCAAAATCCAATATCGGTCAAACGTAAAATAAATACAGAGTCTTGTAACAGCGCTGAACCACGGCAGAAACTATTAGCACGTAGATCCGACTACTCAGATTCCACTTATGACGCCGATAACGAAGACGCCCCAGGTCCACAGACACACAAACGCGACACACATACCGAGACTCTAGACTACAGACCACGAAACACATATGCTAGAAATTCTTCGCACACGGACATAGATAGTAACGCTGACATAGGAGAAGTATTTGACAAACTATTAGAAGAAGCACAAAGACCAAAGAGAGTCAAAAATATTCCGCCTAAATTCAACGCGACTAAAAGACATCGTGAAACAGAATCCTCTAGTAATCCTGCACCGCGACAGAGAGCTAATAGAAATAATTATCCAGAATCTTCCGCCGACTCCGACGATGAATCGAACGTACAAGGAATCCAAACCGATCTCAGTCGTAAAGCTATGAGAAAAAGCCCCAAACGAATAACAAAACTCAGCTCAAAGATCTCTCCCTCAAAACGCTACGTTAAAAAGAAAAACCTAAAACGCAAAGGTTTGCCACAGAACACCCAACCGAGTGCCATACCTTCGACTTCGCGAGATCCCAATCCAGGAAGTACACCACCGTTTGTCGATTTCCTAAACGACTTAGATTATCTTCCGATTATTAACAACCCAAATGTCACGGAAATTCAAGCAGATCTATTGAAACAGAAAGATAATTTAGCACATTGTATCTCAGCGGACTGTACAACCTCGCTTGGTGTAGCAGCTCAGATGATAAGACAGGGACTCATACATAAAAAGAGATTGCAAGCAACGAAACCCGAAATCGGAGATGTCATTGCAGTAGCGTACCCTCGGCGTACCATTTACAACCTCGTTACGAAAGATAAACATTTTCTCAAGCCGACGAACCAAACCATGTACGATACCTTGACAAACCTAAAAGTTGCATTATTAGAAGATGGTAAGAAATCTATATCAATACCGAGATTAGGTTGTGGACTAGACAAGCTTGATTGGAAATGGGTTAACAGTATGATTAAGTACATTTTCAAAGACACGGATATAAAAATCACGATATGCAATTTCGACACTTCCGCGTCAGGACAAGATGACCAACCAAAAGGACATGCCAAACGACCTCCTCGCCCTCCTGATCCTAGCACAAAATCTCTGCCATCTAACACCTCACCTTCTCCTCGCACGACCACACGCAAATCCCCTCCACGTCGCAAGATCATACACCAGCCCTCTCCTCCACCGGTCGACTCAGCTGACGACTCTAGCCAAACACCTGACACCCATGCTCGCTTAAATACTGACGAAAACCATGACACACATTCAGATGGACACGACATCGATTCAATCAATGAACGCGACCAAATCCACGATAGTATTGATTCACCTATGGAAATATCAGACAATCCTCCGACAGAATACTCAGATCCTTCGATGATAGTCTCAAGCGACCATAATCTTCCCAACGACGAAGTACACGACCAAATCCAGTCCTACGAACGATTTTCTAATACTCTACACGATATTGTTTCAATACCTAACGTTACACAATCCAGAGACGGAATTTTTATGGTAAAAGACAACTACGCTCATCTCATAACGGCAGACTCTCCTTGGACTGATGACATAGCAAAAAGACTGATAGACGAGAATATGATAAAGAAAGAATCCTTCGACAAGTTAACTCTAAAGAAATCTGAAATATTCGGGACTCAATTCAAGAACAAACACATTTTTACATTAGTAATCAAAGATAAACGGACAGACAGAAGTAAATTGGAGGACCTTTTCGACATCCTTGCTCACTTGAAACGTATTCTTATCAGTAAAGACATCCACTCTTTCGCATTCTCCAAAATTAACTCTGGACTAGAAACCTTCCGATGGACAATAATCAAAAAGCTTTTCTATTATATCTTCGCTGACTCAAACATTAGTGTCACACTCTGCACACACGAGACTACAATACCAGACGTACATACGAGACCAGAAATTATCCGAGAAAGTCACGAATCTCTCGTAGGCGGTCATAAGGGCATAACAAAGACATACGAACGAATCAGAGAAAAATACTATTGGCCAAATCTTAAAAATCAAGTGCAAGAGTTCATAAAAACTTGTGATAGTTGCCAACGTAAAAAGCTCACGAGAGTCAAGACCAGGCTACCCATGGTAATAACCGATACACCATCTGACGCATTCGACAAAGTAGCACTCGACATAGTGGGACCTCTACCAATCACGAAAAACAATAACCAATACCTACTGACGATCCAATGTAACCTGACAAAATTCCTCGACGCCATACCTATCCCAGACTCAACAGCTCAAACGATAGGCTCAGCTTTCGCCAAAGAATATATGACACGTTACGGTTCCCCAACGGCAATTCTCAC
The DNA here is from genome assembly GCA_018420115.1 of Euura saliciscinereae. Taxonomy (NCBI): domain Eukaryota; kingdom Metazoa; phylum Arthropoda; class Insecta; order Hymenoptera; family Tenthredinidae; genus Euura; species Euura saliciscinereae. Next base: position 4,798 of record JAFFZH010011320.1, on the reverse strand, counting down.
AGATCAAGGACAAAATTTCCTGAGCAAAATTCTCCGACAGATTTGTAGGCTATTCAAAATTAAAAAGATCAAGACGTCTCCCTATAGACCTCAGTCTAACGGCTCTCTAGAACGTAGTCATATTTCAATAACAGAACACATAGCACACTACACCTCTCAAGGCAAAGATTGGGACGAGTTCATTAGGTTCGCGATCTTCTCCTATAACACCGCGAAACATGAAGCAACCGGCTTCACACCACACGAACTAATCTTCGGAAGAATAGCGAGATCACCAACTGACACTACACCTACAGAAGCTACTACTAACACGTACGACGCATATTTGTTCGACTTAAGAGACAATCTACGTGAAGCTCGAAAAGAAGCCAGAAAGAATTTAGAGAAAGCAAAGTTGAGATCGAAACAATACTATGACAGACACACCAATACACAAACCTTCGAAGCTGGACAAAAAGTTTTCTTAATCAACGAGACGCGTACAAAATTCGGTGACCATTACAAAGGACCATTCGTAATCAAACAAGTAATCAATGGCATCAATGCAGAAATCTATCTAACTCCTAATAAAACTAAAGTCGTTCACCTAAACAAATTAAAATTGGCTCACGAACCAGAAAACCATGATTGATTTAGACCAGACCCCACTTGACAGACCGACGGACCTTTGATCCATACACGAAAATTTTTTTTCCAGACAAAACCCTAGCTTACAGACAGCTCCCCCATTACACACACACAAACGAACCTACACATTCAAATACAAAACTACACGCGTTAACAAAGAAATTGTTGTATATATATAATTATTATGAATGTATGAGAACGAATGAACGTACAGAATGACTGCGTATGAACGAATTGTATGATGAGGTACCTCGTATGAGTGAGAACAAATGATCGTATTGAATATATACACGCACACTTTCAGCACATGCCATGAAGCCAATCGTTTCTTCTTCCTTCCTAAAATCCAAATCCTATACCTCACTAACTCTTAACGCCAACTTCATATTTAACAACCTAACCATAGACCCACCCCACAATAAGTAACTAGCGGCTGACTCCACATGCACCACATCGTACACCTTACTAATCGCTAACACCTGTCTTACAACTAATAAACTAACCCCGTACCTATAACTCACAGACTACGCTAAAAACCAACAGAAAATCAATTAAAACACAGAAAAACAGCAATGAGCAAAAATTAGCAATGAGCACAAGATTCCCCCCAGACCACAACCCTTACCCGTTTCTCCCTTCCCTAGTCCCCAAAGAAGTCAGCATTTATCCCCTTAAATTTTATCCTACTCCATGGAATGAACCCACAAACAGCGCTAACGCAGTGCAAAAATACTTACAGATACGGCACGTCCCTTGCACTTGAGGAGAATGCACCTTACACCTCGACTGCGTTCAAATCTAACCCAGGCATATACTACGAGCAACTGAGTAACCTAAGGACGTACAATAACAAGTGGAGACTCGTGAATTTCGTAAATATAAAGAATTTAATTTCTAAATCAGATCAATTGGAAAGATTCGCTTTAATACTGCTTAAGGACTGCAACGCGATAGGCAAATTATGCCAGATAGAAGATACCATCACTCTCTCCCAAAACAGACTAAAAACCTTAATAAATGAGCAAAATGAAATTGAAGACCTGCTAGGCTACCAAGGGAAAGATAACACCGACCCAGCACTACCACAGCTAACACATAGACGTTACAAACGCGGATGGTTCAATTTCGTAGGTGAAATACACAAAACAATTTACGGCACACTATCAGCTTCAGACGGAGAATACTATAACGAACAAATCGACAAACTATTTAACGATACGGACCACCTAGCCACCCTATTGGCGAACCAAACACATATCATTCAGTCTACGTTAGGAACAGAACAACGCGAAATAGACAACATAAACGATCACATTGAAGACATGGATAAACAGATAGTTTTCTACAAAGAGACCTCAACTGACCTTTACAGCAGAATAGACAAAAATTCGATTACAATCAATATCATGAAGCATTTGAATAAATTTGACAGAATCATAAACGAATATGAATTGGAATTAAATAACATCATAGACGCCATACTGTTCGCAAAACAAGGAGCCATCCACCCAAAAGTAACAACGCCTAAACAGATAATTTCAAGCTTACAGCAAGTACAAGCTCTTCGGCCCCTCCTCCAGTTTCCCGCCCCACTTAAGAATAAATATGCCGAAGAAATAATCAGACTCTCAAGCTTAGACGTCACATACGCCGAACCGAACCTAATCTATATACTATCCATCACTTTACTAAACGAAGACACTTACAACTTCTACCACTTGCTTCCAATACCGGTGAAACAAGACTTCGACAACACACACAACAAATTCGCATACATAACTCCGAACGAAGACTATATAGCCATCTCAGTGGATAGAAACTCATACTTGCAACTTTCAGAATCAGATTACACGCAGTGCAAACTCTCACAGTCAATATACATATGCGAACAACACCAACCCATCTTTCGAAGTAGCAAACACCAAACATGCGAGATAGAGCTATTCCTGAATAACGAACCCCTAGACCTAACCAAATGTAACGTGAGAATAACATCCTTCGATGCCCCGTACTGGTCCAAGTTACGCACTCCTAACTCCTGGATTTACTCCTTACCCAAACCAGACACACTCCACATTGCATGCGAGGACTCGAGACAGAGCCGAGTAACACTATCAAACACCGGCATTTTACATCTGCAGGAGCATTGCAAGGGACACTCGAACACAGTCTCCCTTTCCACTTCAAACAGTTATTCGTCAGCTACTTACCAACAATACATTCCCGAGTTTTCTCTAAATCTGACAAACATTTACAACGATTTAACACAAAATCACACGACAAACCTCTCCTCAGTTCCCATTTTCCACATATACAAACCCTTACACATAAACCAGGACGACTTAGCCGCGAATGGCATAGCCTTGAACGACATTATTAAACAGGCAAAAGAGATAAGCACACACCACCGCGATAAAGAAGACACTAATAGTTTGAAGAGTACACTTACTTTCGCGGGCATCGGCATAGCCTCTTTAGGAGTCGCATTTCTTTTATATAAATTTTCGGCATTCAGCACAATTTTCAAATTCTTAAAATTATTTTCCTGCCTTAAGTCAAAGAAAGGGCACACGCCACGGATCCAACACGCGACTTACGAAAAACCCGTCGAACTCGAAATCTTACACCCGCACTTTCGACCAGAACCAGTTTACGTACCAAGATTCAAAGCCATTCCACCTCCTCTCCCCGATAAAGAACCAGTGGAACGAAAGCCAACGTCCAGCTCCCGCAAAAAGCCAGAAATCTTTCACCTTTCAGAAAGAATGCCCACAGTAGAGCATCCCTTACAGACATTAAAATCGTATCATAGTCGCATATATTAACCAATTGCAAAAGCAAATCACATCCGCACGTTGTCTTCTTCACAAGCTTAGATTACATTTATAACCAGCGAAGACCAGTAGTACTTGAGAAACATTGAAAGAGCTCAGCTTACGTTTGAATTAAAACTATGGTCATATTACCTGCAACTTAGATTTAAGACGCATTATTTTCCAATTAATTATTATTGGTTAGTAAATTTTGGGACTAGTTTAGCTTTTAGTCAAATTGGGTATTAGACTTACAATAATTTTGTAATAAATTTATACTAGAATTAAGAATAGCTTTAAGATGACATTTGTACCCAACCAACAATATTCAATAAATCGATTTTCAAAAAAAAAAAAGAAGATTACTAACCCGCTTAAACGCGCATTAACCTTAAGCGCATTTATTCTTAAGATCATTGCATCAAATTGTACCAAATTCATATCCATAAGTAACTTTAGATCAATAGCCATATTTTGTAATACACGATATTGAACACATTCATATCATTGTTAATTCACAACAACACGAACACCATTATTAATTTCGAACCAATTGCAAAATTTCATTTTAATTCATAAGCCAAATATTGTATTCTGACCATTTAAACGTACATCTGCCTTAGCCATATCTAATCTTAAGACACTAGATACCTGTAATCAGAACCTCTTCTTTCTTATACTTCGTATAGTAGAAACATATGCTTAACACCCTATGTTTCATCTAACGGGGGGGGTGTTACGTCTGGACCTCCAGTCCACACGTCACTCTCACCTATCCCTATCTATTAATAATACTTAATACTTATTAGCTTATAGTAATTAGATAGTCTGCTTCCTGCGCTCTTATTTCTTTTCGCTTGAAGCTGGAGTCTCACGCGCTATCTGAAGCTGTGCATCCGGACTGCTTGTGGGAAACTGCACATCGTCCGATGCACACTCAGCTGCACGTGGCCTCCCACTTTAACTCTTTCGGAGGTTACCTGTTTCTTACAGAAACGGTAACACCTCACTTCTTAACTTGATCTTAACTGGTAAACAGCTATTAGTAGATAAGCTTCTTGTACTTAGACTTAGACTTGATTGACTTGAATAAAAACTGTTATACAGAGATCACTGAATTCTACGCAGAAAGTCTTTATTAAAATAACACTGTGCTTTTCTCTTGATACCTTCGGTATACTTCTGTATTTTTACACGGGGTGAACCCTATAAAAATACTTGACAGGCTCTGCTTGTAACACTCGCAGAAGCGGTCTTGTTACACATTTTTCAAAATCGAAAACGGAAATTTAAAAAAAGTGACAAAATTCTGAAAAAAATCATGTGTATTCGGAAAGATTAACGAATTCATTTGACAT
>JAFFZH010011315.1:0-10386 GCA_018420115.1 Euura saliciscinereae | reverse complement strand
TCATGTGTTGTGCTTGGCAGTTCTATCTGATATCTATTCTTTTTGTAGGAAAAATTTTTGAAGGTCGAATTTTGTTGAAGACGAATTTTTGTTGGTAGGTATTTTTGAAGAATTTTATATACGCTAATAACGAACAGAAATGATCGTTTATTCGAATACTCAGTCCAATTCCCGTTGAACCAATCCGCGACATTGTTTCATCCCCGCAGTCGCAGTGTCGATATTCGATTGTTGCGTTGCATCGATAACTCGAATCGCTCGGATATATCGTCGAACGACGTCGGTGTGAGTAACCAAAGAATAAAACTAGACCTTCGAAATCGAAAAGCGTCGGATTACCTTTTTTAGATTATATTCGTTCGAAATTCTTCTTTTATTTCCTCTGAGACACTCGAATTATTCATTTTCGTTGTCACTGAGTTTGTAAGCAGTCTCAATTTTTTTCTTTGTTATCAATGATTGAAAGTTGAATACGAAGTCGACTTGTTTTTTTTTCTTCTCAATTTTTAAGTGCGTTCATTTATTTATTTCCGTACAGAAGACAATGGATCCTAAATCGGTGTTACGCAGTACGTTGCAAAGATGGGTCGACGCGATACTCAAAGACGATTTGGACAACGTGGCGTTGGAATCAGAGGTATATTCTTTCATTACCGTTACTTTAGAAAGACGAGACCTTTCAACGAGCTAAAATAATAATTTTCACTCTGTCTCTCAAGGAGGTGGGATTCTGGAAAATCGACGCCGCGTCGAACAACTCGATCTTCGAAGCGATATTGAATTTGTCGCACACTGCGGATCGTGCGAAACCAGGGCAGACTCGGATGGGGAAACAGATCTTCGGAATAACGACGAATCTCTGCAATTGCCTGACGGAGATCCCGAACCTGCTCGAATTCTACACGGCCCTCTATGACGTCGTGAAGAAGTTGATCGCGATGAAGTTTTACGCAGAGGCGATGGAAATCACACGTTTGTGCTTTCCCGGTCGATTGGTCCACGGACTGGAGTCTGCGCATCTGGATATGTATCTAAAAATCGCGAATCTTTGGCACGACGCCGGGGCAGAATTGGTCGACGCTCTGATCTACGGTTTTGATGAAACCAAGTACAAACTAGTTCTGGAATTCTTGAAGAATGAACTATCGGTGCTAGAAGTTATAGCCGAGGATATAGCCGAGGATATAGCCGAGATATCTAACAAAACAATTACCATTTTGTGCAGTTTTCAAGAATACGTCTTCATTGTTGCATGAAACAAAGAAGTTTTCCGATATATATCTTCGGAATTCCATTTAGAATTGCACTCTTGGTTCCTTTTCCGCGCTCGCGACGCGTAGGCTTTGCTATCAGTGAAAACCCGGTAAGGTCGGTAAGAAGAGTAAAAAATGAGTGTAGCATGCTCTTAATAGCTCGCTTATCAAGCCTTATTGACAAAGACGAATGAGGTCTCGCTGTTATTCAGACGCCGAGTGAATCACCGGAAAAAATGCAATATAGCTAAACGTTGGACGTATCTTTTTTCTTTCTTTCCTTCTTCTGTAAATGTAGAAACGTTTGACTATCGAACTTATTAATTAACTAACGCATACCTATGTTTGTATCTATCATATCAACAAACTCTTGACCCGTGGCTACGTTATGAACAAACCTAACGGTTCACAAATCTTTGGGTTCGAAAATATGTAATACAGCCACGGTTCTATGACAACTTGTATTTACATTCTATACATTATGGGTGCCGATTCAAACTAGTTTTTGGAAATGAGGAATACGAATGAGTATCAAATTTCGAATGGAATGTACCGACTTGACAGCAAAGTTACATTTTTACCTTAAATTTTTATATTTTTTTGTTCAGTTTCTCTGCTACTTTGTTCACAATTTTATAATGTCCTCGTTTCTCATCAGCAATACTACTACTGCTACAGATACTAAGTACTATTCACAGCGTTTTGTAACATGAGTGATAAAGAGATGCTAATGTTTTCTTTAAACAGGCAATAGTACGAAGTTATAATTAGATTTTAGAACGGCATTCCTAATATCAGTTACTAAGTACACGACAACGTGGCCGTTAAATTTGAATGTTCAACGTCATTATCTTCAATGCAATCAATTCTTTCTCTTTGTTACTGAATGTCGCCCGGCGTTAAAAATTGTTTCGATTCGCCATCTCCGTTGGTTTCGGAATCTGAGCTCATTGGATGCTGTTTGATGAGTTTCTTCATCAGATCAACCACCTTCTCGGAGTCTTTTTTCGTCGAGTCATTTAAAATTGCGATGCACTCGGTTTTCCATGACGAAGTTGTGTGATCTTTCACATCATCTTCGTCCTCGGCTCGCGGAGTCTTGACGGGTCTCACCGTCCACGGCATTTTCACCATTGGCGGCACGTCTTTTTTCGTCGAGTCATTTAAAATTGCGACGCACTCGCTTTTCCATGTCGAAGTTGTGTCATCTTTCAAATCATCTTCGTCCTCGGCTCGCGGAGTCTTGACGGGTCTCACCGTCCTTCATGGCGACCGACGACGAATTCAAGACTTCGAGAGCCTCGCGGCAGGCTTCGTACCTCTCCTCGCCTCTCGGGGCAGTTTTGATCCTATCTAAGAAGGATTTTGCTACGTTCCGGTGGTTCTCGTCCCCCTCAAGCCCCAAGTCGACCGTGATACCGTCTAGTTTTGTTAGATATCTCAGCGTCCTGATCAGAACATGGGTCGTTCTATCCTCGGCTATAACTTCTAGCACCGATAGTTCACTCTTCAAGAACTCCAGAACTAGTTTGTACTTGGTTTCATATGAGTGGAAGAATATGGCTACCTTGCAGTGCAGGTTGAGCAGCCTGTCGCTCAGATAGTATACATTCCCACTCCAGTACCTCCAAAGAGCTCTTAGACCGAGCGGTTTTTTTTCCTAGTTACACTCTTTTTTATCCTCCGTAGTGGACTTTATATCATCGATCCTCTCCGATCCTCTAGATGCAATAATAATGTTTAGTAAGTCCATGTCGAGGTTGAAGTGAGAGCGTGTCTGTATTTACCCCCGTTGTAATGCGCGGTACTGAGCCCGTAGAGTACGCGAGGCAGCGCCGCGTCATTTAAGTTTTGCCTATTGTTATTGGCATTGTTCATCGTCGGTATCGAATCCAGGACTAGATAGATCAGTTCAATCAGGCCGAGAGTACAGTGAAAGTCAAACTGATCGTGGCATTCTCCATAGTATTTTATGGCGTCGCGCCAGTGTTCAAATAGTAGCTGTAGAACGTGGCCGATGCATTTCTGCTTTCTGCTCTGTAAACGTATGCAGAATGGCGATGGTCTCTTTTCTCATCCTTCTAATATCCCAGTGAGAAATTTCGCACGAACGACATGCACGAACGACATCTCTCCAGACTACCTTCGGACCCTTTTCGTTGACCGGCCTGCCGCTTCTGGCCCTGGTAGGCGTGTAAGGGGTGATTTCCTCATACCTCGTTTCGCCACCGAGGCATATCGAAGATCTTTCGCGGTTTCCGGTGCCTATTTCTGGGAATCTCTTCCACCGGAAGTGCGTAGTTCCCCCTCGCTGCCGGTTTTTCGTTCTCGACTGCATCATTTTCTTTTCCGCACTGAATTCCTTAGGTAGTTGCGACCTTTTTCTCCCTACACTGAGAAAAAAATTCCATCGCCACGATAAAAATTTCGTTGAACCAAACGCGTAATTTTATTGAATAGCCACGATAAAATATTTCGTCGTGGTCGTTTAATATTTTAATGTCGTCAAATAATATTCCGTTGATTGCATGGTGTGAAATAATGAATCATTCGGTCGTTTTAAATGGATAAGAATTTTTTCAATAAAATATTTCATTGACGGTAAGGAAAATCGTGTTGAATCAGACGAAGAGTGCTTTAAACTAATCACAGCGGTTATGGACAGGAAAACGCCATTTTCTCTAATCAAACGAAAAATATGATTATTTCAGAAAAAAAATTAGTTTGTTTCGAGTACATAATTTATTGATATTGAAAGTCAAGAGATTGTTTTTATGTACATCTGATGATCTAGTTTGAAAAATTATAATTGGCCTACAGTTTGCTTGGAAATCTATTCACAATCAGATCAAGTCATATGAATCGATTGTACGTTTCAGCAAGTACAGGGCTGTAAGTCGTCGAGCCCCTAAAAAAATATGACTATATGACTGACAGAGATCCAAAAATATGACCAAAAAATGACCGAAAAATAACCAAAATATGCGCATAATCCGGCTGAACAATAATTCTTTGATTATGAAAAGGAGTGAATAATGAATGGTCAACAGATCAGTATAACTTTTTGCAACGTTTTTTGTTCCTCTATCCATTATCTAGGTACGCATTTTTTATTTCATTTTTTATGAAGTCATTTCAAGCTACTTTTCGGTGAATTCAGGCTTGAGCAACCCGTCGCGACCGTAGAAAGTTGAAATTTTGCGTTGTTTGTGTTATTTTTAGGTGAAAGCATCCAGAAATATGACAAATATGACAGAAGGGATGGAAAATAATTTAAAAATTAAATCCATTGATCTTCTAATTACACTGATTTCTAGTGTCTAACTATATTTAATTTATTATTGATAATGAAAACCGTAGAAAGAAGTATGAGAAGCATTGTAGGATCATTGATAATACGTTTATAATCATTGATAATATATTTGCTCAGATGAAAAATATCACAGCCATGTACAACGATTCTGTAGAACAACGAAACCATACTACTATGGTTCTCTGGAACTCTACAGTTTAGTACTCTTCGGCACCTTCGCCTTCGGCGTCGGCCGCGCCCCAGCCAACTTCTTGGTAGTCCTTCTCCAGGGCCGCTAGATCCTCCCAAGCCTCCATGAACAAGGTATATTTGCTCATATGAAAAAAGTAATAACATTTTATTTTTTACATAACAGTGAAAATTTCAGATATCACAAGAAAAAATATTACAGCCATACAACGATTCTGTTTGCAAACGTATAAACCATACTAGTAAGACCACCAATGCCAGATAATTGTTTGGATTATCAACATTTAATACGTTATTGTAATGCATATATTTACGTATATACATAGCTTACGCAACGTCATACAAGACCGAAGTCAGGCCATTCTGTTATATGAAAAACTCAGATCCATGCTGTGTTTAATATTGCCGAGACTGGGCATTTATAATAGCGAGAAATTTTTGCGCATAGGCGACCTCATGTGACGAGCGTATAAACTACTTGAGTAGTATTCCATATTCCAAGCAAACCAACGGATTACATCAATCGAATTTATGATTGGTTCAATAAAGTAATTATTTCTGATGATAATAAGCATTTCATTGCTTCTATCAAATACACTTATTTGTGCCAGATGAGTTCGGCATATTTGGATCGTGATCTTAATTTATTGCAATGAGAATATATTTCATCCGAATAACGTAATATGTTATTGAAAAATAATCAATATTTGGTATTACTGAGTGAAAACTTTATATCGTTGAATTGATAATATATGTCAATGATTTAACTGCAGTTTTATCGAATCGCAAGCAATAAAACATATTCCATAGGTTCAATGATAATTTCGTTTTATCGACAATATATACGCTTGACTCACTGATAATTTTATTGAATTCCGAGCAATAAGATGAATTTCGTAGATTCAATGATAATTTCGTTGAAAACAGACATTTTTTTTCTCAGTGTAGCTTCACTAGTTTAATCCGGTGTAAGTCTCTCATGCTCACTTTTTGTATTCTTATTTCTTTTCCCTTTCTATTTTTCATTTTATTTTATTATTATTATTGTTATTGTTATTTTAATTTTAATATTCTTTCTTTTCTAGTCTTTAAGCTTTTTATTTGTATTATCCTTTCGCCTTTATTGGCCATGTATTTTTTCTTTTCTGCTTGTGCTGCATATTTTTGTAAATGCTGCACAAGCTTGTCCAACATTGCCATGGATAAATAAACATCTATCTATCTTTTTTATCCTCCGTAGTGGACTTTTTGACTCTGAATACGCTTTTCGACTGTTTTCCCCTATTCGACTAGATTTTTCTTTATACTCCGCGGGATGTAGTCGCATCACCGATTATGTAAACGGGATGGAGGTGGCCGGATTCCTATTCTATATAATAGTTTTTTTGAAAATCAAGAAAATTTCCGATGGAATGGCCCGTATATAAGTTCTCGGTACTGGCATACCTATTGATTTCTCGTCTCTCGTCTTATAAGCGGCACAGAGATAAGAGATGAGAGAGAAGCGGCTAGTTACAGGCACCAGAACTACGGAGAAGGAAGAGACGGGCGTGAATCCGCAATATCAATTTCTCGCGTTCATGATTTGAATCCTGCGGAATCTACCCGTACATACGTATACGTATCGCGATTTCAGTTTGAAATTCCCTCAGGATCCTAGTTCGCCGATTGTGTTGTACGGGAGCAAATCTTGCTCGGCACATCCACCGCCTGTATATTTGTGCGTTGCGATCTAAACAGACGGAGAACTGTTATGCCCGCGGTAACCGCTAGCGATTCTGCCAATTTACATTCGCCAATACCGGAGCGAAACAAGGGATTGTCAGATTGGGAATAATTTGTATTCACGAAACCCCCGCGAGTCTAGCGATCTGCTGCACGTCGAGACGAAACTGAGTCGACGGGTTGATAGAACTAATTGACTTTTTCGTTGTTATCAGTTTGCGCAATAAATTTCGCAAATTTGATTGATAATTGAGGAAATTGATCTGAATTCAAATCTCAGAAATCGTGGAGTCGAAACGCCGGAAATCAGAGCTTGGGAAAGAAAAAAGAGTTTTTTCAATGAATATTCTACAGTGTATTACTCCCTAGCTGATGAACGTAGACGAAAAGTGTATATGACCTATTTTATAGATAATTCAACGATCTTCATTTTTTATTGAAACCATTATGTCGATACTTGTGACGGTTAGCGAGATATCGTCAAAAAACTGAATTACGAGTGTGCTTTTTCAAAGATGACGGCTCACAATATATATTACTCGCTAACCGATGAATGTAGACGAAAAGTGTATGTGACCTTTTTGATAGATAATTTAACGATCTTAATTTTTTGTCTGAACTGTTACGTCGATATTTGTGACGGTTAGCGAGATATCGTCAAAAAACCGATTACGAGTGTGTTTTTTCAAAGATGACGGCTCGCAATACATATTACTCGCTAACCGATGAACGTAGACGAAAAGTGTATAAGACCTTTTTCATAGATAATTTAACGATCTTAATTTTTTGTGAAGATGCTTATGTCGATATTTGTGACGGTTAAGGAGATATCGCGAAAAAAACTGACTCTGAATACGCTTTTCGACTGTTTTCCCCTATTCGACTGGATTTTTCTTTATATTCCGCGGGATGTAGTCGCATCACCGATTATGTAAACAGGATGGAGGTGGCCGGGTTCCTATTCTAATACCAATATCCATCGATACGGACGGAATACGAAATCCGAATAGACGTGCGGAACGTATTATTCGAGAATTTGAGTTACAGCAACGTCGGAGTCTGCATATTTTCATTTTACTGGTGAAAAATAACAGGGTGCAATGTCTACTCGAGTTAGGATCAGGTTTCTCCAGAAGATGGGCGCATCCTGTGAAAAATATCATTTTTGATGGACTTTTGACGCGGCCAAAGTTAACGTGACTTTTCGACTGTTTAACATTTTGCAAAAATTCCAACGCAGTTTTGAAAAGCAGCCAAAAAAAGTGATTTTTGATCAATTTTGACGCCTCGCAGATGAAAGTAATTTTTCAGCCATTCAACAAGTTCAAATCTTCCAAAATTCAAGTTCAAAGTTCTACTTTCTACCCCAATTTTTTAACTTCAATCTCGATTTTCAGTCTCTTGAAAAATCCTCGAGTCTCTTAATTGTCTAATAATCGCTTATTAAATTTGATTCATCAGTTCGTTTCTTTGATCAAACTCTTTGTAAACAATTTTCTGATATTCTGGGGTCAAAATTTCCACCCTTTTTTCTTCTTCCTCTTCTTTTGAAAGTTCTAAAAGTCGCTTCAGCTGATCTTCTGAGAGTAATAAACGTTCACCTACTTCGAAGATCGATAAGAAATCATTTGAAGAATTTTAGTTCACAGCTTATTGAATTCTCGCGTGTCAAATTAAATTTTAACCATCTTTTTTTTTCTTTTCTTTTTATCCCATTTCGTTCAATTTTTTTTTTTCTTCTTCTTTACGACTTTCGAGTAACAGGCGGATGGCGTGTCTCGAGAATATTTTCTGGGTTAACAATTATAGCTAGGCTACTTCTATGTCTCACTATCCGCAGACGAGGGAAGCTCTAAACTGAATTTTTCCTTTACAGAGAAAATAAAGTGTAAACCTCTTCGTTCATCATTTAAGAGAGTTTTTTCTTCACTAGATTTTTTTCCTTTCTCATTACAGGTAATATTCGTTTTTTTTCTTCCTTTTAGAAAAATTATGTGAACCAGAATCTTAATTCTTTTTTTTCTGACCACAGAAAACTTAGATTTTTTACGATTTTCATTATTATATTCCAATTTCGAGAAATTTTAACAATTTCATTGACCAAGTATTATTTTTTTTTTTTTTTTCTGTATCGTTTCCACAATTTCGAAGATCAATTCGTTTTTTTTTTCTCCAAAATAAAGCTCAAAATGTTTCTAGATTCGAATTTCCTTTATTTTTCACAAAGTTATTTCATTTTTTAGGCTCAAGTGGCGAATTTTCTACGTTTTTTTGCGTCTTTTTTGTTTCTTTTTCTAGTTACCCGGTAATCGGTTTTCTGCAGCTGTTCGCGTTCGAAAAGTTACAAAGTGACTAAATTTGTTGAAACACCGTCGCCCGAGGGCGAGACTGAGGCGTTGAATTCGAGTGTCAAAGAGCCAATTCGCGATAAGCCAATCCGGCCATTCAGGTCAATTTTTATTTCCCATTCAACCTGCTTCACGGCAAAAAAAAAAAAAAGAGTTTGAGTGTAAAAATCCTTTTCTTATCTCTACACATGTCTTTGGCCTAATCAGGTGAGCGAAAGCTCCGTTGCTGCGCGGTAATATGTAAGTGGTTCAGACCGTTATACGAGAGGCAGAGCTTAGACTTTGAGAGATGAGACGCACACACACACAGTCGCATTGTAACCGCCGTTGCCTGCATGCTCTGATCCCATAAAACTCGTGGTTGAGCTCGTAAAGTCTCACCGCGTTCACGAAATATATGACAAAAAAGCACAACGAAAAGTCGAGCCTGGATATCAAACCTGATTTTTCCATGAAATTCGCGTTTTTTCGCATTTAGAGGAAAAAACGTGGAAAACAGACTTGTAGGAAATTCAATTTCCTACAAAAAAGGTCCTTAGTACTGAGTCGCTAACATCAATATTTCTGGAGATAATTATCATCATCCAATGGATATTTATACAAATAATTTGACGTGATTTTCGACAAAGATTTGCAATTAAAAAAACTTTATAATTAATTATCTCGAGAAATATTGATGTTAGCGACTCAGTACTAACGACCTTTTTTGTAGGAAATTCAATTTCCTACAAGTTTGTTTGCCACATTTTTTACCGTATCTCTTATCGTTTACGAGATAAATGCGAAAAAACGCGAATTTCATGGTAAAATCAGGTTTAGTGGCCCGTACTACCTCGCCGGTGTGATTTACGACTTTGCCGCAATGAGCACTTTTGTAGAGCGTTCAATTCTGAGAAATAATTGTCTATGGTCAAAGCGATGCCATGAAATGCCGCTGAGCTATAGAAATTTAAAGATTAAAAATCAGAGTTTCCGTGTATTTTCGATGGGAAATCTTTACACGCTAGGACTTAATATTAATAACAAGGGCTCAAACTTTCAGAATTTTTTTTTTCTTGTATTTCCAACAAAAATTTTACGATGGGACCGAAAAAAAAAAAATAGTCGAAAAAAAGCACCCTATTTTAAACACGATTTTCCCAGACACCTGAATTCAGTCTTTCTTTAAAATTACTTGACTCTTGCTAAAAATCGATAAAGATCGTTGTTAGGTACTCTAAAATGGTCAAAAATCGCTTCACCATTGCCAAAAATCACCTAAAACCACATAACATGGTTTTCGCAACGGTACGTCAAGTTCTCGCAGATCCCTCGCCTCTTAGTTTCGCGGTTCGCAGGGTGGATGACTGGAGCTAGCCAGTGAAAAGAAGGGTGGAAAAGTAAAGAAAAACCCATCTTGATCTCTTTCATCGGAGGCAATCACGAGGGCTTACTTGGCAAGCGCGATCGTAATGGGCCGAGTAGACCGCGCAGACCGCAGACTATATAGTCCCTTTTTCCATTTTCCCTAGATCCCTAAGAAATTTCCCATAACGAGTAAAAAAAAAAAAAAAAAAAA
>JAFFZH010011314.1:0-52626 GCA_018420115.1 Euura saliciscinereae | reverse complement strand
ATTATTATTATTATTATTATTATTATTATTATTATTATTATTATTAGTGTTTTCAAACACGTTTACTAGAATTAATATTTTCGCACCGTCGAGAGTTATTCAATATTTGATTCTACAATAAATTGAGACGGAAGAATTGTAATATCTTCGAAATATCGTGTATTTACGAGAAAAGAAATACATTGATAATTGAGGTTAGGTTA
Source organism: Euura saliciscinereae (assembly GCA_018420115.1). Lineage (NCBI taxonomy): Eukaryota > Metazoa > Arthropoda > Insecta > Hymenoptera > Tenthredinidae > Euura > Euura saliciscinereae. Next base: position 52,423 of record JAFFZH010011314.1, on the reverse strand, counting down.
GAATCCGTGAAGTGATCGTAGAACAACGAAACCCTACCCTTTTAGAGTGAAGATCGCGAAGTCTTTTCATTCGCTCCGCATGCTTGTCCGCAAATGATTTCGTACTCGAACCACCAGCTTCGTCCGACATTTTCGAATCAGTTTCAAAAATTATTCACACTCAACAGAAAGTCACAAAACAAGCGTAACTGACAGAAGTTTCACAAGGTTATGAGTGATGAGTGTAGCTGTTGCGTGCCATCTCTCGCAATCAGAACGCGCGCCATCTTTCGAACATCGACGACAATCGCCGAACCTGACTGATGCGAGTGTCGGTACGGAAAATCTCTACCACTTCTCTTTCAATCAGAATCATATTCTTCTCAAAATCGTTCTGAAGCGATAGAAACATACAAATTTGCCATTTTTAGTTCCAAATGATCGGTAATCATCTTCTACAGGGTGAATAGATCACGATGTCATAGATAAAACGAGCGTATCAAAAGACGCTCGGTGCTCCGTCGGTAGAGTAGGAAGCTGCTGAGTATTTCGATCAATTTCAAGAATCTATGTATCAAAGTGATGGATTCATTATTGAGATCAATAATGGTGGGAAATAAATGAATTTATATTAAAAAATTGGTGTTTTGTCTCATTTTTATTTTATGCCGTATAAATCGTATTTGTAACAGTCAACAGCCGGTTGTGTCATATCGTTTGAGAGCATGCTGTAGTCGGTCTTTACCGACCAAGTAGCCGCGCCACTTATTTTCACTGATGTCAAAGCCTACGCGAAACAGGAGCAGAAAAGAAGCTACTAACGAAATTCCGCACGAAATTCTGAAAACCTACATCCCAAAATATCTTTGTTTCACGCAATAATAACGTTGTTACATGTATTCCTACCTAAAATGGTAATGGCCGCGACGATAGTTGACAGCGGCATTTATCATTTTAGGTAGGAATACATTTAGCGTCGTTCTTATTGCGTGAAACAAAGATATTTTGGGATGTAGGTGTTCAGAATTTCGTTAGTAGCTTCTTTTTTGCTTCTGTTTCGCGTAGGCTTTGATATCAGTGGGAATAAGTGACGCGGCTACTCGGCTGGTAAGGATTGACTATAGCATGCTCTTAACTTACCGACCGAGTATTACGTCAGAAGTTATTCAGGAATCACACGGCAACTGGAGAGCAAAGCAAGAGGGGTTTGAGTATATTCGCGCAAGTCGCAAGTGGCAAGTGCCAAGTAGGGCGCGGGTACCGTGATACCAACGAGGATAAATATTATTGCGACATTATTGAGGAGATTGTGATGGAGACGTTGGAGTCAAGCCGTGTGTGCCGTTTGTGCGGCCAGCAGTCGGGGATCTGTATAAACATATTCGATAAGAATGAAAACCACGTCAAGAAGATAAGCGCCGTTCTGCCGATCCTGGTACGTGGTCTACCCTTTTTATTACACTTTGTACACCGACACTATCCTTCATTTTTTTCCCCCCATCGGCATCAAAGAGATCATGTTTATTAAAAAATAATTTACAACTTATTGTTACATAAATAACAAAAAAACTATGCCATCAAACAACAAACACACGAGATCAAAATTTACCCGCCAATTTTAGGTAACCTCACTTGTTACTCTATTCGATATTTGTCTCCCACTCACGCTCAAGGTCACTGCCCTTCTTTGCCGCTATCTCACTCACAATCAACCGAATCGAAACCAATTTTCCTCTTGGTTTATAGAAATAATGATAATAAAAAAAAAATAAAAATAAAATATGAGAATCGTTTCTCGGTATTTTTCCTTGTTTTTTTTTTAACGACAAACGATAAATATTTATGATGCACAATAAAGATAGCGTTTAATGTTCAGTCCACGAATCGTTGTTAGTAGAAAAAGGTAAAAAAATATTGTAATTGATTCTAAAACACACAGGTTCACGAGATGGATCTACTACCGAAGCAGATGTGCCATAGGTGCAGCTACAAGCTCGAGGAATTCCACAAGTTTTATTCCGACTGTCTAAAAACGGACAGAGACTTGAAGAGTCAATTGTCGTGGATGAGAAAACGGGAGGTAGAAGAAGACGTGAGGGTGCCCATGGTTCAGATAGAGAACGTCAAGATCAAGTCTGAGCCGCCCGACTACGACATATACGAGCTCGATCCGATAGTGGAAAACGTTAATTACATAAACTCAATGAGCGGCATGACATACTCAATGAATAACGTCAGGAACAACAACGTGGATCCCAACAGAATAATCAACGTCGACGAATGTTTCACCTGTAATAGACTCGCGGAGCTCGGTCCACCCTGCAGATGCAGCTATCGTAAAAATACAAACTCCTCTAAGGCAGTTATGGCTATAGAAACTACCATCGGACCCTGCGCCAGCAGATCTAACACGTCAAAGCGCAACACGGAGAAACGGAATGGAAACACGTCGAAGAAAGACGCCGCGGAGATTGTGATAAAAACTGAGAAACCCGACGTCATTAGCGAGCCGCGGTCTTTGAGGCCGAGGAATAAATCCATCGACTACATCGGAAAAAAGAGAAAAAAATCTATGATCGTTAATCCTGCCAGTGTTTGCAGGAAAATGAGCCCGGCGAAGAAGACGCAGGGACACAAAGTCAACGGGATCGTCATGAACGAGATAAAGATAAAGAAAGAACCGCAGGATGAAATTCAGAGAAATTTAAGACCCAGGAAACTTTTGGTGGACTACATCGGGTCTAAGAGGAAAAAAACTGAGACCCTGGAGGAAAATAAGAGCGGAGATGATCGTACGAAACGACGCAAGTCCTCCGTTCCCAAAGCGACGTCCAATATCCCAATGGCAAAAAGATTCTCGTGTCTTTTTCCCAATTTAGAGTTCAAGGTGAAAGAGGAGCTCCTGTCCGACGACGAAAATGTGAACGTCAAACAGGGCGTCGAGACCATTAGGATCGTTGATAGCTGCGTTAACAATCTGAGTAGTTTGTTTGACAGAGAAACTGAGCTTGCGATGAAACGTGAAAATGTAAAAGACGGGTTTTTGGGGAATCGTACGCAGGCTAGCGCCTCCGGTTCCCAGCCTGTTGGCAAGTTAGCAACATTTAAAAATTTGATGACGGGTAAAACAAGGCCTAGAAAGATATCTGCGCGTCGAATATCCGGCACAAAAAGTACCCCAAAATATTTGAGAAGTCAAGACTTACCCCTGAGAAATGGGAAAGTGAAAAAAACAGATTCGGATCATTTGTTATCGCTTGGAAGTTTGAAGAAAAGGTTTCTTGAACAGTCTAAAACGGGTCGTTCGCTTGGGAGTCGAAATTTAGCGGCTAATAAAACAAGAGAAAATGCAAACGTTATTAGAGTTCCTACCTCGTCGAAAACCACCAGTAATATTAAACAATATTGCGAAAAATGTAACAATAGCTTTATGAACAGAGAGTTGTTCAGGCTCCACGCATGCTACGCCGACTAGTTTTTGTAACGGGACAAAAATTTCATACGGAGACGATTGGTGCTAAAAATATTTTTCGACCATTATTTTTCTAACGAAAATTTAAAGATATGTACTAAAATTAAACGATATTTCATACGTTATGTATATGTAAATAGTATATTAACTCTTAGCTATCATTACCAAATATAATTAAAGAGGAAAAAAAAATACACACACGTCGCTGTTAGATGTTTGTACTACAAAAGATTTTTCATTTTTCTCCAAGTTCGGTTTCATAAATAATGTTTATATCATGCAATATTCGATTGCATCGTTACATTGCACTATTGACCAGTAAAACTGTGCGATTACTTTTCATTGAAAAGTTCTACGTCACGATAATCTCTTACAGTTGTACCCATCTGTATTATTCGATGTCGTTCATGGATCATCAAGCGAAATACAAATTGACGTGATAAAAGATAACGTATATATATTCTAGCGTCCGAGAACGTTTGAAGAGAGTTTGAAGAGAGTTTGAAAATATTCTAAAATACAAATAAATGAGTAGATATATTCTTGTATTCAAATAATCACGATAAAGACCAAGCAGCATGTAAGCTACGAAGAGAAAAAAATTGTTTCGTATTCTAAAAGAGAAAAAATATTCTTTACGCTCGATTATATATAATAACTTGTGCAAAATGCCACGATTGACGTACTTCTTCATAATTCACACAGATTGATGTTATACATTGTTGCTTCATAAAATTACACTGTTGGCACTGGCATTATATTTATTAGGAAAACTCTACGAAAGATAGGAGAAACTTGAATAACAACAAAATTCAAAATAATAATGGCACAACTGTGTACAATTTTTTTTTCCATTCATATTATTAACGTTATTATCGTAAACCTGTGTGCATTAACCTAGATTCATAGATTATATAATATGTATTTAAATAATAATCAAGTATGGATAATTTTATTATTTCGTGATAACACAGATATGTGATTGTTGACAATAATACATATCTAAAACATTTTTTCAAGTATTCAATATCTTGTCGTATAAATATCACTTCTTATGTAATCAGGGAACAGGCAAATAAACCTCTGCGTACATTTTTTAAGCCCTAATTAGACAAAAAAAAATGGCATTTTTAGTTCATCAGAAGTTTTATACTTATTATTTCTTATTAGCCGTTCCTTTTCTGAACAGAGAAAAAAAAGTACCCTCATATAACGTGATAACCAAAACGATCGTGTATACAAGAGTAAAAATTCTTTGATTCTCATTATGATTACTATGCCTCTCACATTCATCAGCTGATAATAAACTGTTCAATTATTATCAATAAACAAACTAAATCGTGTCTCACTCAATTTCCCTCATCCTTTCCTTTTCATATCCATAAATTGAGTCACATCGAGAATTATATTTCAAATTTCTCCGCTTTTATTTCAATAAAACAATCGGCCACTTATAATAAGATAAACGAATCTATGATACCATACAAAAATTTTAATCTAATGAAATCCGTCGATCGAAAATCTTGATTTCTTTTCAAAGTTATTCGATTTTTTTTTTCCAAAATAAGTATTTTCGTCATTTCAAGCTATGCATTATAATTGCTGATCAATTTTCTTCCTATAAAGGAATCTTCCATTTCATTAAAAATTGTTATCCATTGTAAAACAATCTGAGCGTTGTCAATTTAGGCGGAACCATCAAATAATCTGTCATTCGGTTGCGAATGCGTATGCGCAGACTCTCACTGAGTACAATAATGACCACTTTTGACTCCTAGGACAGAAAAGTTGTCTACAAACGCGCATGCGCATTCGCAGAATCGCTCCCACCGTCTCAGAAACGGTTGCTTTGTGTACCAAAACAAGTACTGAAGAATGTATAAAAAGAATTGGGATTTTGTGCGAATTTTTGTCATATTCCATATATTAGTAGTTTGCAAAAGTAATAATCACGTCATATTTTAACCTTTACTCAATTGAAACAAAATTTAAGGAAATACAACGGATCGAAAATTATTACGTTATGACGTCACCCATGCTAAAGTATATCGAAAACGCTAGAATTTAATTGCCTGTAACTTTTGTGATCATCATATTTAAAGAAAAAGAAAAAACGCGGCCTAATTATTTCGAGCTACTCTAAATCGTACGCGTATGAAAACCGTACAAAAAATATTGATGCAAAATCCCAATTTCAAAACCTTTCATCGTCGTGTCGGTTGGAAAAGTGCGTTTGAATCTTAACGGTGTGAAAAAAAGGGTTGACAGGTGCTGCCACGAGGTAGACAGACGGTCGTTAGGCCAGTTACAAAATAACAAACAAAAAACCTACTAGATGTCAAACGACGCCGAAAAATGATTAATAGATTTATCTATTGTGATCATAATAGCTTTTAGGGATAGTTGTTTACTCTAAAATGTCTCATGATACGAAGAACTCCCGAACAGTTGAGGACGTAAGTGAACAAACGATTTAAAACCCACTTATCACATACCTCGTACAAACTAACCTATTTTTTTGCCTTTTTTTCTCTCTCTCTCTCATGCACGAGCGAATTTTCCAATCAATTTAAACCCGATAACGAACAGAGATTCCTTATCGCCTCCCCTACCTTAACTCATACGACAAAAAAATCAATCCATTCGCTCCTCGAACATCGAATTAACGTTTTAGTCATGAAACAAATTAACTAATCACCGTTTTCAATTTCTCTAAAATTGAAATATAGCTGATATCGACGGGAGAGGATACCCTAGGCTCGTCGATAAGTCTTAGTATCGGAGAGAATTCGATTAGGATTAAGGAAAAGCCAAAGGCTAAAGAGTCGAAGCCTGTGTTGCCGCAGGAGGACAAGCATGAGGAGGATAAATGGTGGTTGAAGAGGCCGGAGACCCGTTTAGGACTCACGAGTCCGAACAAGAAGCTAGAGGTCAAGATAAGACCGACGGCTTGTCCTTCACCAGACGTAAGCTCCTCTATGGCAGAGTTTCTCGAAAAAGAAAAATTATGCAAAGTAAATGATTTTTGTTACGATTGACGAACGTCGACGAAACTCCGAATTTTTAACTAAATTCCATCTTTCTCGTGATCACAGGCTTTGTGCAAGAGCGAAGGCGAGGTCAAAGACAAGGACGATACTCTCTGCGATATTCTCGCATCTGCGGCCTTCGACAAATACCCATCAGACTTTGAGAGTACGTATCCTTCTTCCTGCGCCTCGAATTCAATAACGATGAACTCAAATTGCATTTATTTCTGATGATATCTGTTCTGATCCTCCCAGATGCAACCGACGAGGATATTGGCAGTATTTTGGAAGAAATGAGCAAGATCGCCGGAGCATTGAGCCCAAATTCTGGTCCCGAGTGCCCGAAGTCTGGAAGTAACAGCAAAACTCATACAGGCATGAGATTGATGGAGATAAAGTATACTTTGAAATCGATATCTTCAATAACATTCTTCTTTTTTTTATAGAAGAGGAACGTTCGGTCGAAGAACTGCTGCAGGAGGCTGAGAAGTTGGTGAAGAAGACGAGCTCTAGTATATCGAAGAGCAGTTCGAGGTCCGATACTCTTGTCGCGGACAATAAGGACGATGAGAACGATAGTCTTCTGCGAGTTAGGCAGCTAGAAGACGATATTTTTCAGATGATAAGAGCCGAGGTGCACAAGGAGTCTGAGAAAGTTAAAAGAAGTCCGAAATTTGAGCAGAAAAGAGACCCAAGTCCTGGTCTCGAAGTAGTTTATGAGAATTTGAACGTATTGAAGCCGTCCAAAACGCTGGAGTTGCAAAGAAAAAAATTTGAGGAACAGAAAGTCGAGGTTTCTAGTAGCTCGGATCTGGATGATCCCATTGAACGATTATCTAAGACCGAAGACTTGAAGAGCACGAAGGAGGCCGAGGACAAAGATAACTTGCAGAAGGAAATCACCGACGTTGATAAAGATTTTTTTGAAAACCTCCTCAAGAAGTCAAAGGAAAAGTCCGAAGGTGGTATGTCTGGTAGTTCCAGCTTCGGTCAAGAAGATTTTTCGCACTTTTTGAGAATACTGCAGGGACAGAGCGACAAGAAAGACCAAGAGGCGAAAACGAATAATTCCAATCTCAAGAATAAGTCGGGACTCGGTTTCCAAACGAAACCAGACGCTACAACGTTTGAAAAATCGAGAATTGAAAACGAATTGAAATCTCTGAATAGCCCTGCGTTCCCAGAGAAGGAAATTTCCGAGGTCTTGAAGAGAGAGCTCCCTAATACTCAGAACAAATACGTCAGCCACGAAATAAGCGAATCGGATTCCAGTTCGGGTAGGGAGAGGTCCAGGTCTCACAAATCTCTGAACAAGGAAGCGTCTATTTCTCGAAATTCGAGCTTGGAGAGATCCAAAAAATCCGAAAGCCGTTCCAAGGAAATGATTCTGTCCAGAAATTCGAGCGTCGACAGCTCTGGGTCGAACGGAAGCAAGAAAGACGCTAATGTAGTAAATTCAAAGAACGAATTATACACCGTTGGTCTCACTCCGAGGCTGGAACTATTCGCAGACGCTATACCAAAATTGATCGCTGAAAAGTCTAACGAAAATCTGAGAAAACAGGAGCAGAAAAAACTGGAAAAAGAGAAAAAGAGGGACAAGGAAAAGTTACATAGTCAAACGGAGGAGACTCAAAAAGATAACTTGAATTCCGACAATAAAGATGATAAGACTTATAACAACGATCGACCCCAGACCGCAGACAGAGCTACTGAAAATGGGGAAACGGTGGGAAAAGTTGATGTCCAGAGGAATGTTTTAGACCCTCCAAAGACTGCGCGATCACCAGATGCGTCGGACCACAGAAATCAAAAAAAGAAGGAAATTAAATTCGTTAAATCGGAAAGTTACGATCAGATTCCAAAATCGATATCCAATCTGAAATTGTCTCTAGACGACGTCAAGGTTCCCAAGCATATGGAGACTTCGCACAAGCCCGCTGCCCCTATACTTAAGAAATCTCCGGTTGTGAGGGCTAAAGTAAACTCTAAACCGGTTTCTAAATTCACAACGAAAGTTAAATTATCGCCAAAACCAAAGAAGGATCTACCGAAATTAAACACCACTTCGGCTTTGAATCTAAATACTAGGAAACCTGATACAAAGTCGGTTGAGAATATCATGAAACATAGTTTGGCCGGTGGAGATATGAACAGAAATTTGTCGAAAAGCGATTGGGAAACGTTGTGCAAAGAAGAAAGACACAAAAATGTTTTACTCAAAGGTATTAGAGCGGAGAATTCGAAATGATAAAACGCGTTAATTTTTTCTGCTAACTTGATCACATCTCGTTTTTCAGAACAACTGGATTCCGAAGCTAAACTTTACAAGACTCAAATCGAAGGGATGCGGACGTCTTTCGAAGAGGAACTATTCGCCCTGAAGAAGCATAACATTATCCTCAAGGCTAAAGTCGATGAATTATCAGTAAACGAGAAAAGACCCGACCTCAACACCAAATCTGATACCAAAGTCTTGATTCTGGAAAGAGAATTCGAAAAGCAAGAAACTCTCCTGCAAGCTTATGAATCGGAAAATAAAAAACTGATACTTGAAGTGAAGAGTTATCAGGTGATTCCCTACTCTCCGATTCATATTTTGGTTTTAATGATTGTTAACTAATTTCGTGAAATTTCAATTTCCAGGAAGAAATAAAGAACTTGCAGCTGAAACAGAAGTCGGTGACCGTGGGAATGAACGAAAATCAGAAATTGATCGACGAGATGAAAGACCTTCAAGAACAGACGTTGAAACTGACTCTGGAGATATCAGATCTTCGCAACAAGAATAACGACTATGCTATGAAGAACGATGATCTGGTCGAGCAGAGTAGCTTGGTGAAGGAGGAGTTGGCCATGTTCAAAGAGCAGCTGAAAACTAAGAACAATTACATCACAGACCAGCTACAAACGATGACCAAGTCTGAATCAGGGTTGAAAAAGGAACTGGAGAATGTTAAAGTTGAGCTGAATTCGAAATCTGAGCAATTGAGGGGGATGAAAATCGAGTTTGATAAACTGCAGAACCATGTTATGCCGTTGGAGAAGGAGATCATGGAGCTTAGGGTCAAGGAGAGTAATTTCAACGAGAAATTGCAGATCGCTAAATCCCATATCGAGAGAGAGAAGCAGTTGTCTCAGAAGTTGAAAGACCAGGTGATCCTGGATAACAAGAAGATAATAGACTTGAATAGACAGGTGCGAGAGATGGAGAGAATATTGAAACGAAAGAATCCCGATTCTGTCTCGGCTTTGATACTCACTGCGAACTCTGAACACGAGAAGATAAATACAGAGAAAGTAAAACTCCTCGAGGACAGGATAGCCTCGTTAGAAAAAGAGATTAAAGTAAAAGAGGACGTGGCGCAGGATAAACTGGCGGACTTCCAGAAGAAGTTTTCTGAAATGAAGGAGCGATATGCGAACCAGGTGATGGAGTTGGAAGAAAAATTGCTCGAATATACTGTTAAAAATCAGAAGATTTACAACGACATGTTCACCCAGACAATGTCGAAGAACACGGAGAATAAAAGCGTGGAGACAAATAAAAAGGAGGACAAAGATAAGCTCGCTGGAAACTACGAGAGGGAAGAAAAGAAGGAAATTAAGCCGATGAAAGTTGGTCCCAAATCTCAGAACGTTAAAGAGGACACGCATCTGATCGCGACGATCCGAGGACTGAAACTCGAGCTCTCTAACAAGGACAAAACGCTCATAAAATTCACCAAAGATTTTCAAGAGTTGCAGAAGACTAATAGAAGATTGCAAAAGGAGCGAGAAAAATTGTTGAACGATAAGAAGACGTATAGAACGGTAGATTTTGACAAAATGAGCCGAAGCACAGGGTCGGACTCGCGACCTACGAGCTCAAAGGCATCGGAGAACGACCACAATTCGAACATTTATCAGAATGGTAACATACCGAATTCAAATTCGAACCAAAGACTATCGGGGTCTACCCAGAAGCTGTACAATCCTCTGCAGTACTCTGAAAACACAGAAAATTACATGACAAAGAAGCTGATGAATGAGAATGATATCCTCAAGGAAGAATTGGACAAAATTAACAAGGATTTCATGGCCTTGAAAAACAAGAGACTCCACGACCTGAATCTCCTCCAAGAGGAGCACGAAAGGGAGATGGCTACCTTGGTCAAAGAATATAGCGTCAAATTTGGAGACTCTAAAGTGGTAAAGTTACAGGTTTGTAATTAAAACGATTCTAATTCACAGATTTTACTTATATTTATGTTTTCTGCTATTTATTCGAGTCTGGTTCATTAACAGTCAGTGTAATCGTGAACAAATTGATTGATTACCTATCTCGTTTCATCAGGGTCAAATAAACACCCAGATGGCGATAATATCTCATCTGAAGCAGCAGATAGAGAAATTGAGGGACTACAAGGAGCAGGTGATCGTCTTGAAGACCGAAAGGGATCATTTGGAGAACAAAGTAAAAGTCCTGAATGAGAAAGTAAAATACCTCTCGACACCAGTGAGTTCGATATTGTGCTTCGCTGATTCATCATTGTCTACATTGTTTCATGAACACATTATGCTTCCAGGGTACGGAACAACTCCAGTTGTTGCAAGACAAGATAACGATCCTGCAACAGCGACACGAGAGCAGGGAAATGACTCTTCAAACTTTAGTCAGGGATCTTTTGAGGACGAAGACACAGTGCAGAGACTGTAAGGGTGAAAAGGGTAAAAATAAACAGTTGTGTTATTTCAGACAAGAGTTGGATCACATTCTTGGAATGTTGCAAGAAATAGCTAACGTTTACTGATAGAAGGATATCATTACTTCGGCATTTCAGAGTACGTTTAATTTTCGTATACGTGTAGGAGGTAAAGGTAGTTGATAAGAACAAAGCCTCATTATATTATTGATAAAAATAATCGTTCTTTATATGATAATAATCGTTCTAAACGAATTAGATGAAAGCAATCAATCGTCCAGTCATTAAATACTAGATAATAATATCGTATAAAATTCACAACTAAATATTAATATCTTTGAATAATAGTGTTATCAAAATTTAGAAAACTAGCTGCCGACATTTTTTCTACCGTTGGCCAGATTATTTTTCTATCTTTCGACTAGTTAGAAATTAGTAAGGTATCAACGTAGGCACATCAAGTATTAGTCAATGTTTTATATACTTTCAGTATTTGAAGTTATTTTCGCGTTTATTCAGTCGACGATTTACGTTGCATAATTCTGAATAATTTTTGAGTCAATTAGAAGATATGTTAAGCCATAAATTGCCATTTAGAGTACTGTTATTTTATATTCTTGTTTATTGAAAGAGGGTATTTTTTATCTCTCATGTCTCTGGTAAATTTAGATAGGTTTTTTATAATCGTAGATCGTGTAGAATATCTAGGATACAAACTCATCAACGAATATACATTTCGCAGGCTTCAGGGTCCTGTGGTAATTAATTTATTGTTCTGACGACAGTTTTGCGCACAAATCGAAACTATGCACACGTTACTCTCATACTACATACTACATACAATATTAATCAAACTTCGCGTCAAGACTAATATATCTGGTATTGCATCGAATCTGCGATTTTCAGAATATACACTAAGTACTTGCCAATGAAACACAGCCAAAATGTTAGTTTTATTATTGAAAAAAAAGAACAAAAGAAAAGTCAGAAAATCTTGATAATTATTTCATGACAAACATTAATTAGTATTCGAATTCCAAGAAATTGTGATAAACATGTTTTCCAATGTGCACAATATTATGCCAGTAGTATTTTTCTTCGTAAACTGGCATAATATTAACGATATCTCACATTGTTACTAAGCTTTCCTAGTATTTCTTCCAGAAATTTTAGAGTAAAGTTTTTTTATAGGACTTTTTGGATTACAATGTATATGAATTATGAATCATTTATATTAATCATATTAGTTGAAAATAATACAACGACATGATCGTAGAGCCTGAGAACAAATTTCATCTTATACATATTATGATATTATTCGTACAGTTCCACATTCGGGCATATTAACACATACATGTATGAATTTTTTTCGCGTCAATATTTATTTCCTACTATACATTTCAAGATGCGAAATAATGTACAAATTAGTTCATCCCTAACAGTAATACATACATTACTGATCTATTTAAGTTGAACTTTGAGTTGAAATAAAAAGGAAGAAGTTATTCGCATATGTATGTGTAACACTCGACGTATTTTTCAATCTCTCGATCTTCTGTTTTCAGAGATGAAAGTAAGTTATTGTAATAACCGATAGAAAAAAGATTTGGACTTTCACAGCTATCTAAACTTCCTTGATATTCAGTTTTTGTGGGGAATTTTTACGGGTTTTTAAAAAGAAGCCGATCAACGAAGTATTCAGACCATTCATCGAAAACTGGAAGCCTAAAATTCAGACCAGGCACCGAATCCTTTGAAAATTCAATTTTTCACCCTATCAACGTATATTAATTTTGTTATATCAATTTTTTATGGAGAGTTTTGACGGGTTCTTCGAAAGAAGCCGAGGAACGGAGGATTCAGACTATTTACGACAGTAAATGTCGAAAACTGGAAGCGTCAAATTATATTCAGGTATCTTAATATATTCATTTTTTTTATATCAATTTTTTATGGGGAGTTTTGAGGGTTTCTTCAAAAGAAGCCGGGGAACGGAGGATTCAGACTACTTACGACAGTAAATATCGAAAACTGGAAGCGTCAAATTATATTCAGGTATATGATTATATGAATTTTTTTTATATCAATTTTTTATGGGAAGTTTTGACGGTTTCTTCAAAAGAAGCCGAGGAACGGAGGATTCAGATTATTTACGACAGTAAATGTCGAAAACTGGAAGCGTCAAATTATATTCAGATATCTTAATATATTAATTTTTTTTAGATCAATTTTTTATGGGGAGTTTTGACGGGTTCTTCGAAAGAAGCCGAGGAACGGTGGATTCAGACTACTTACTACAGTAAATGTCGAAAACTGAAAGCGTCAAATTATATTAAGGTATATGAATATATTAATTTTTTTTATATCAATTTTTTATGGGGAGTTTTGACGGATTCTTCAAAAGAAGCCGATCAACGAAGTATTTAGACCATTTATTATAGTAAATATTGAAAACTGGATCCTTTGAAAATCTAATTTTTCACCCTATCAAAGCATATCAATTTTTTTTTTTTAATATTCCTTTTTTATGGGGAGTTTTGACGGGTTTTTCAAAAAATGCCGATCAACGAAGTATTTATACCCTTGGTGGGGACCAATAATTAATTAATTTGTTTCGCCTCGTCCGATAAATTCAAATATGTGAATGTACAAGACAGCGAACGATAGAGTCTACCAAAACGAAGTATTTATACCATTGATACAAGTTGGATTGGAATTCCGAAGCCTAAAATGCATCAATGGCACTGTGATGCTTTAACAATGCGATTCGAAAGGAGAGCAAAAAACACGAGTTTTCAATGCCTGCGTGGTAGAAATACACTTCCCTCATACAAGTCCGAATAATTTTGAACATGTAGTGGAAATTTCACAACACTTATAATTAATTTCCCAGGAATGAGTAAATATTATGAGTTCTTATCGATTCAAGATGTTGTACGTGTATTTCAGATACCCTTTATTCGCATAAAATATATATGACACTACATAAACTCTATGATCTGATTTAACGATAAACTGAATTGTATATTATCAACATTTCTAAGATCTACAACCTACAATCTACAATCTACAGTCTACAATGAATATTCATACTCAACATACATATAGCTCTAACTCAGCGATACATTCATTTGGTTATTTGAACTATCAACTACTCATTAGCTTCGATATCGAAATGGTTCGTCGGCCTGGGATTAGCTTCGGTTTCGTAACCTTTACCAAACAACGATACGGTTCACGTGTCCCATTATGTTCCTGCAAAGAGAAATTCACTTTGATTAGAGCTATATTCATACTTTTTACTATTCGTCTATCACTCACCCAGAAATTGAACCTTTGCCAGTACCAAACAGCGAAGCTCCGTAGACGGCGCAAAGGATAAGAACAGCGGTTTCTCGTAGTCCTTCATATTTGGTGGCTGAAGGAAGAAGCTGTTCCCTGTGAATCAATCCAGCGCCTTTGGTCAGAGGTTTGTCGCGGGTTTCGCGGGTCTCATCGTCTCTGACAGCCGCAGGTACCCTGGTTTCACGGCTACGACGGTAGGCACGATCTCGATTATTCCCTGCCCTCGTTACTCGAGAGTCACGGTCTCGTCTGAGCGATTTTTCTCCCATCATACGAACGTCGCGACGTTCAATTCTTCCATCGTGCATCAGATTTTCGCGAATTTGACGCAGATCGGTGCTCTGCCTCGATCCGGTCGACCGATCCACCAGATTTTCTGCGGCACGTCTTTCAGAGACCGAATGCCGCCTGGAATCAAATCGCTCGGAATCGTATCTTTCATTCCTCTCTGCGTTCCTTGTGACGAACCGTTCGCGAACATTCCGGACCGTTGAATCCCGTCTAGTGGAACGAAGGCTTCGAACTCTTCGGTCACCTCGGCTTTCGGATACCGATCGAGCCTTCCTTGTTTCGAGGTCACGTTCGGATGACCTAGCGACGCGGATTCCGGCACCGACTCGACTCTCCCGGCGCTCGGTTGCGGAATTAAGACTTCTGTCAGCCAAGCTTCTCTGCATGGAACGACGGTCCCGAACTCGACGTTCGTTGGTCATTTCAATGTCCCTGGTCCTCGATTCGCGTTCAATATTTCTGGTTCGGGAATCGCGATTGAGAGACCTAGTGCCTCGGACTCGCTTGTTGTTGCGGTCTTCCCTGCGTTCAGCGGCCAGCGAAATGCTCCTGGCAGAAGAATCGCGTTCCGCATCACGCGAATTTATTCGTCGATTAGAGCGAGCGTCTCGGATCTCTCGATCTTCTCGTCGTTCATCTCGGCGTGCGGAAACTCGAACCTCTCTGCGTTCGCTTTCGCCTTCAGTAGCAGCCAGTCGAGAATTTCGGATGAGAGCATTGCGGTTAATGACGGGGGCGAGTCGTGCTGCATGGGTCCTTTGCTCATCTCTGCGTTCAGTGACGAGTCTAGAGTTCCTCGCTGCAGAATCCCGATCAACGGAACGGAGACTTATGGCTCGGTCGCTCATGCGGTCAGATGTGAGGCGCGAGTCGCGACGTTCGTCAAGAAATTCCGCGTTTCTGGTCACAGCTGTTGCGCGGTCGAGGGAGCGAGTGCTTCGATCCCGACGTTCCGAAGTGAGTCGCGAGTTTCTGGCTGAAGAACCGCGATGAGTCATTCGGACTTCGCGAGTTTGTCGCCTTCGCTGATCGTCCCGGTGTTCGACTGCTCTTTGGAAAGCCCTGACCGAGGTATCGCGTTCATTAGATCGTCCAGTCAGCGATCTGGAGTTCGTAGAATCAGGTTCGCGTCTGAGGGACCGTGAGATTTGCGTCTGTGTGCTTTTCCGCTGATTTCGTCTCTCCTCAAGCCGAGCATCTCTGCGTTCAGCCGTCGCCAGAAATTTCTTTGCGGTAGAAAAATCGCTTTCGGAATTCCGAAGCCGGTCAGTTCGTCTCTCCGAAAGTCTACCATCTCGGCGTTCAGTCGTACGGTCAGCGAGCGATCGTGAATACCTGTTGACCGAATCTCTCTCGAGGGATCGGGACAATCGGATCTGTTGGCTTCTTCGTTGATCGTTTCTGCGTTCTGAGATATGCAAATTTCTGCGTTCGGCTACAGAGTCGCGTTCCAGGGACCGAGAATCTCGGGTCTGTCGACTCCTCCGGTCGTCTCGACGCTCCGCAAGACGGGAATCTCTGCGTTCGACTTCACGTCCAGGTTCGAATCGAGAAACTCTGACTGTCGCAGATCCTCGAGTCGACCTAGTTTTCCGAGTTTCTAGAAGTCGCGTTGTTAGATGCTCTTTCGGTTCATCAGTCGGGGGTCCGGTAGGGATAGCCGAATCGTCGTAAAAGGGCAGCCGGGTGAATACGTTGTCATTCGGACATGCGTCCACTCTGAAACAGGGTTGAGAAAGATTGGAGGATATTGAATCGACGAAATTATGAAATTATCTGAGCCCTACTTGTGCGGAGCACAGTGCTGCAGATCGGGTCCAGCGAGACTTCCCGCCTGGCCTTCCCTGTCTCGTGAGACAACGCCGAGAGTGAGACACGCCAGGGAGACCATCATGAGGCCGACATGTTCCCAGGAACGGACTGGCAGCACCACATGCCTTGTTCGTCGCATTCTGGAAACTGAAAATTATCCTGATAGGTGACGGGCGTGACTTGAAAATGAAATTTCCGTGCGACCCTCGATGAATTAAAAGGTTGTCTGGCAGGGCACAAAAAAGCTCTAATGTCTCGTGGTCTCGAACCGTGTGAAAAGTATGTTAATGGGTGCGGAGTTTAAGTACAAATCGATTCTTGGTCTACTGTGCGTTTTTCAAGAAGCTTAACTGACCTTAACTAGCAACAGCCGTTAGTTTCTCGGCAAAGACTTGGTCCGCACTTACTTTTTCGAGATTCTTCTTTAACGCTTTCGAAGCAGCTGGAGCTCGGAGGTGTTTCCCAGTTGGAGAGCTGTGAGTAGCTGGTGCAGAGGATCCCGAGGTACAGGGTTATATACCCCGTTTCTCCCATAATTCAATAGAAATGCAATTCGTGGTTATCGGCATCGGCCACATGGGGCCGATCAGTGGTGCGCAAGAAACCCTCTTCGACGCGGTTTAATGTCACGTGGAGAAAGATTGTTAAACTCCCTAGCGTGGGTGTAGCTGGGTACCAGGCTGGAAAATTAGACTCCGTAAGCATTATCCATCTGCTGCTCAGCCTTAGAAAAAATCTAAATCCACCTTCTGATGGCGTATGGGGGACTAGGCAAGCTATGACTGCTGAAAATGGGGGTGAAAATTCGAATTACGTTTAGGGGCTCCGCGGCTTGCAGATTGATTTCACCCCTTTTCATCCTTGTAGGGGTCGAATTTAAAAAATTGCTCTAACTACTTTTTAGATATGTGAATGAGCAACAGTTTGAGGCGAAGACGAAATCGATATCTCATCGGGCTGCAGGAGAGATATCGATGAATCCGTGAAGAAACGTTTTACCCTTTTGCACCCCTTTAGGAGTCAAATTTCGAAAAATCGCTCCTTAGTGGGTACTCACGTAACGAAGGTAACATGTTGCCCAAATTTTAAGTTTCTAGGTCAACGGGTTTGGGCTGGAAGTTAATGCCATTTGTTCCTTTATATAGAAGATAGAAGATAAAAGATAAAAGATAGAAGATAGAAGATAGCAGATATAGAAGGTGGAAGATAGATGGATAGATAGATTGATTGAAAGAAAATACACAATTTTTCTCAGTTTCAAATTGTTTGCCACATTTATTTCGATGAAAATCAGTGATACTCGTTTAAAAAAATTCATAATTAAGTAAGATGTAGAGCGTTGGAGAATGCCCGCGCGTCCCGCGGATTGCTCCCTTATTGCCACGATCCGAAGTACCCATATGCGAATTTTTTTAATTCTGAAACGGCGTTTTAATTGGGGGATTCACCTCCCTAGATTGAACCTAAATATTTGTGAGAAACGTAAAAATGAGGAAAACAGCGAAAAATATTCTCAAAAACACGGAAAATCTGCTCATTAATTGTGATGTCGGTACAAAAAATTAATTTTTTCCCGACAGATGTCGGTTCAATCTGTGAAACAAATTAATATCTTCATTTTGAAAAAAAAATCAAGTCGGTATCTTCCTAAAGCTCGGGCGTAGTTTTACCGTAGGAAACTGTGACTTATTATCTAGCACTGGTCGCGCACCGTATCCCACTTTTGGCTCTTGTAAGCTTAATTTTGCGAATTTTACTAATAGAATCGATGAAAGAAAAAAATGACTATTTTTTTTTAATCTAGATTTAATTCGCTAGAATCTTACATTCAGAGGCTTCAGCTTTCAATTATCACGAGTTGAGTTTTCTGAAGGACGAGTTTTGAATTTCACGGAAGTAATACCTACTCAGTGAAACCTGCTCTTTTTCTATGGGTACTGCGGAATCGTATAAAATAACACTGGTAATTGAAATTTGAGGAATGGAAAGAATATGAGATGAGGAATGAATCTGAACGAATTATATCAACTCGTCAATGTTTTAATATTTCAATTTTTATTTTATACAAAACGTACGTATACAAAATATAAGATAAAACTAAAATTAAGTACTGTTTATATAAATATATGTACAAGATTTTGTCTCTCCTCACCTAATTTTGTAAATTTTGACAATCTTATAGAATTTGATTTAATTCTTACGGTGTTTAAGTGTAAAAAAAAAGTGTAAAAAAAAAGAATCGCTACCAATTGACCTGTTCGGAACGGTCGAATTAAATATTCTTATACAGAAAAATTACATAATAAATTAATAATGCCAATGTACAGATTTGAAAAATTTACAGAGATTTTCTTTCGCTTCGCAGTTATACAATAATATAGATTTACTTCTTTCATACAAATATATATTTTTTTTACATCCGGAAGAAAAGGCACCAGTGTGAAATGCTCATCACAAGAACGACCAAGACCAAAGAACCCCCCGAGAAACTGCAACTCGATACGATCCTCAACCCCTCGCAGATCGTTTCGTTCTTTTCCGGCAACGCTGTGAAATTGGGGAACGACTGGATGTCCGCCGGCTGAAATTACAAAAAAGAGCAGAATGAAATTGAATCCAATTAACCAACAAACAAAATCTATCCCATTTTCGCAACTCACCATCGCCAATTTGTCGTCCCTTTTTCTGCAGAATGTCATGTGCTTTCCGTGATATAGATTCTGCTCTATCGACTTTGCCAGAAGTTCGTCCGTCCAAGGCATGGCCAACATGTGTTCAGCGAATGTACGTCCTGCGAACAATCATACAGTCATACATTGCTCCAATAATTGAGGTTCGATTAAACCAGTCCCCAAATTTTAGAGATTCAATTAAGCACCTCTAAATTCTGTTGGTCTCTCTATGTACAAACGAGCGAATACGTTATCGCCCTCGTGTTCCTCTGTGTAATCCTTCATCGCCCTGAGTGCGTTTTCAGTCTCCTTGATCAGTTCCTCGTTAACCGCTACACCGGGTCTTGCGACGGGATAAATGGGCTGCTGTTTGGTGATAGTCGGTAAGGTGACAGCGTCAGTTCTGCAATAAAAAAAATTTCAAGGATTTTATAACGTTAGCTAATGTGACATTAGTTTTTTAGAATGTCAAGAGATGATCAGCCGGCTGCAATGATCGTCTTACCCTGTGGTGAGGAAGAGTTGTTCGAGATGATCAACGGTCACACCTCTAAAACTGTCGACTCCGAGGGTTTTGAACAATTCCTTGACCGGCGTCATGCTGTAACAGGCGGCCAAACGTGTCCTCGGATAGTGAAGGACAAAGGCTAAACACATTTCCTGGGTCGCTGCGTAGCCACCAAGAGTAGGATGAGCTCTGTCCAGAGTTCCGTAAACGCATTCGGCTACCAACTCATCACCTGGAAGAACCTTGACCTCCTTCTCCAAGGTATGTGACTGCTGGTAATTAAAATCAAACTCATTGTCCTGCACTATTCTGGGCAGCTCCTTTCCCTGACGAATGTGTTTCAGGCCAAGACGTTTTCCGGCAAGGTGTGAGTGCAGCACGACAGATACTATATTGATCCCGTTGTCGGGGAACATCTGAAATGGAGAGGAACAATGCATTTCATTGTACGTAAGTCACTAACTGACATCCGTTGCTCAATCGGCGACAATTAAACGGTAATTTTCATGATGTGGGTCAGCATCGGAGGAAGTTGGATATCGACCTCGATAATGGACGATGATTCATGAATCGACCAATTCGATGGTTCTATACCAAAGTTTGATATGTTACATCGAAGTTTGACATTGCCATACCAGTATTTGAGAAAATGATACTAAATTTACATATCATTTTGGCAAAGACTGATATGACAATGATAATTATATTACCCTTTTATGTATTATCTAGGATCTAGTTTCAACGTCACATATCCATCTTTGGTGAGGTTTTAACAACTATTAGCATAAAGAGACTCAGTGTTCGAAAATGGCGAAGCAGCACTGGGCTTACTTACCTCTTTGGTGCAGTGTGGCGTGCAGTACCCGGCCGTCGCGAATTCCTTTTGTCGTGGAGGTATCATGTGAAGGGGACTGACTGCAACGCCAGTTACGAGTATGCCAGCCTCTTGAGGTCTGAGTTTAGGAGTCAAGTGCAGTCGAAGTCCGCTGCTATCCTCAACTTCCTTAAACTCTGGATTGTTGTAGTGTACCTCCAGCATGTAATACGATCCTTCCTTGTGCTCGCCAATCGGTATTCCAACGTGATCCGGAAACCATTCACCTGTTAAAAAAAAGTCATTCTTAAAAATCTACCAGACCATAAAAGTGCAGCCGATGTCTCGATAGGGTGAAAATCATCGATCCTAGATTCTATTATCTACCGATAGGGTGACGAAGGCTCAGACTCAGACTGCACTTGAAGGACTTGAAAACGATTTTATGCTGTCGCCAATGTTACGTCGGGTACGCAATTCTTTTGGATACCCGGTAGACGGGTTTCAGTGTTGGACATTATTCGTATACGATTACCGGACCTTTGCTGCCACGGGCCCAAGCGACGACTGGCTGCAAACAGGAGTCCCATTCTCTGGGCATAGTGGCGCTGTAGCAATTTGCACCAGCGAGTCTTGCCTGTTGTCCAAGGATTGGGTCCACAGATGCACACTCGTATAGGATGATGTGATGGACCAAACCCGCGTTTTTCTTTTCGATGACGGGTTCGTACTGCAATATCGAAGGGAGATATAATCAGATTTGATCGAGTGATGAGACCGAAGGATTTAATTCCGTCAACAGTATGCAAATGTTGCGGGAAGTTTTCGGAAATCAATTTATAGTCCGCGGACGTCATGGTCTGACATCATTCACGAAAGAACTTCATTTGAATTCTAACGTCGTTCTACTTGACATGACATCCGCTCACGGTGCGATGCCCGTGAAATACATAAGGTCTTTTGTCTACAAATCGCGGGGCTATGCTCATTCTATCATCCGTAAGTTATACCGCCTTTTAAATCTGGACTGCGTTCTTTGTGTATCCTGCTTACGTAATTCGATGAAGAATATAAGGAAAAAAAATCTTATTTTATGTTATCACATCAGGCATCTGCAGTAATGCGAGTTTACGACCGTTACTAGCCTCACATATTTCATCGATCCATCAGTTTGAACGTTTGCCAATGCAGGATCTGTCGTCTACGCAATTAGATTTATGTCTTTCTTCTGCAACATTTGCTTCTCGTGGATCGATAATTCGAAAAAATAAAATCAACAATGTGAAATACTCACGCCAATGAGGTGATGCTTCTCTTTCAGGGAGGGAGCAGTGAATATTTTGCACCAGTAAACGGTGTCCTGCGTCTTTGATACTGCAAACTGGAAAAAATGTCATCAGTCAAAAATAAAGCCACAGTATTAAAAAGTTAAACTGGTGATCATAATGTCCTTCCGGCGTATCAGCATCAGGGATTTGATTGTTTGGTTAACGTCTCGGATCATTTATCAAAGGCTATACGATGATGGCCTTTGGTCGAGAGAAAATTGACGTCTTCCTCGATTCGTGAATAGAAATAAGTCGCCTCAAACACGATTCTTTGGTTAGTAAAATCTTTTTTGTTCATCACCGACCATTACTGTTATACTATCATTTTTTACCTGTACCAAGTAGCTCGGAGCTACCGCTGGGTAGGTCTTGGATGAGTTGCTTCAAATTCGCCTGCGATCTACGATAATTGACTTCTTTCTTCATATTTCGAAACAAAAAAAAAAACACTCTAAAAACTCGCTGGCTTCTGGCTCCAGGGCTCAAATTTATTTTCGCCAGTATTTCTCATCGTGCCTCAAACAAAACTGTTCGACTTCCAGTTACCGTCTAATTAACGTCCCAATAAATAAGAAGCAGGTTTCAAACGAGCGACTAAGCTACTCTTGTGCTTTTTACTTTCATAATTATTTCCGTAATGTCAGACTATGCAATATTTCCAATTAGACCCTTTCCGATTTCTCCATCCTCAAAAAAGATACCTTATTGCCGATAGTATACTCACTCGGTTCAACTTGATGTCCCAGTGCGTGTCGCCCGGATTCTTTATAATTGGTTTCGGATGCGGTGCTGATGCCCTGAGTCTGAGCGGTCGTCCTCCTCGCCTCTCGCCATGCCCCTCGGCGTTGTTCAGTTCTGGGTCATTTTCGTGCAGGGCCCAAATCACGTGCGTAGTATCTCCCTAAATCGTAACGAGGGTCAATTCCGAATCTCCCATTGCGTAGTACGGAGGAGTTGAAAGAATTTCAGAGCGAAGATCGTCGAGAGAAGTAACGCCAGGCCCAGGGAGACGGGGGGTACCAGGGGCCCTAATGAATCGCTTCGACAAAGGTCCTCCTTGAATTTTCAGAGTCGGAACCCGAGGCGGAGATCTCGATCGAAGAATTCGTCGGGCCCGCGGATTAGAAATATTTTAATGGGCCCCTTCGCCCCCCTCTCGAGTCGCCCTTAGCTCGCCCTCTATTGAAACACCGGTTCGCCGGGAACCGAAACGTGATTCGAGTCTACGTACGCACACAGTCAGAGGTAGGTGTGTACCGTGGGGTATGGGGAGACCCCGCTGAGGCAAAGGGTGCCGGCATGCTAAATGCCTCTGCGGGAATTGCTTGAAATAAGGCCCAAATGCGAGGTGAGCATAAATCAGCAGCTGAAGTTGTTAACGATTTTGGACCGCGAAGTTTTTCGTCTTGTACGCATGCTACGTATATCGGCTTACATATACACGAATGAAAAATGGAAAAATAAATGGATATACTCATTCCCGGTCGACGGGGGAACCAGAAAAATTTATTGTATTTCGTTAACTTCGTATTTTACATATGCCTATCCGCTATGCGGACAGCTACTTTTGCCTTATAGACAAATTACAAAACTGACAATCTTCCGAGACGGACCACCCATCGGGTCTAATTATCGCGTTGTATCCGAAATTAAAACCAACGAGAAAAGTATGGGGCAGATACAGTGATTTATCGATCATTGAATACTCACGGTCAGCTCGCGGTCCTGTGGATCGCAAGTGTGCCACTTCCTCGAAAAATCGATTATGGTGTGAGTGTCGTTTTGAACCCCTCCCAGGACCTCGACGTCCTGCGAATCGTCGGTGACGGGCGATGCGTTCCTCTCCTCTATTCCATGGGAATCCTGAAGCATGGAATGGTCTCGTGAACACAAACAAAATAGAAAACACAGACATAAAGCTAGAATTTAATCAGCCTTTAACGAACGCATCAATCATCGAATTCCGGTATTTAATTATGCGAAACGCGACACCTTCGATCACAGTAATCGAGCGATTAAATTAAGCGAACGGCCCATCACGTGCGTACCTACTGTTGTATAGAAAAGTGCGTTAAGACACGAGCTGAGGCGTTTGGGTCCGTTGCGCCAGAGGCGGTTTTGCCCCTTGAAGGGAAGTAGCCTTCCTGCACGTAATGAATCCAAATAATTACTACCTACACGTTAGCATGTACAACCGTCGGTCTATCATCTGGGGCCCACTTACTCATTCAAATTGAGGAGAGCTCGAGCTCGGTATTTTTTTCTATCCCTTGTCTAACGCTCTAACGCTCTTCATTCCCGGTAGCATAAAGTAAGGAGTCCTGCGGGATACGAGACGCCCGCGAATGACATTAACACACATTCACAATTCCGGATTGAGTTCTCTGAAGTTTTAATTACTGTTGCAAGGCCGAAGTCACCGGGCGGGCTTCAGATACGGATATGCTATTCACCCTGTGAGAGAGAAACTTTTGACGAGTGATTCTTGATCTTGAATATAGTTACTGAGAAACGATAGCGTTGTTCTCACGGGGTAAAAAAATAATCAACGTGATACAATGAACGCGGTGAGCCAGGATCTGATTAAAACATTTTGTGAGAAGCGGTCGCTGCCCGGAGGCGCGGGATGAGAATAAAATCAAACTCGTTATACGGCTAACTTTTAATTGCTCGGCTTCCAGGATCTCGTTAATTAACCAGTATCGCAAATTTCAAGTCTAGTTTGAGTTCGAACAATACTTTGACGCGAAATGACACTGTGACAGAAACAGGAGCAGAATAACAACCGGAGGAATCTGCCAGGCAAGAGAAAGCACTGGTGCGAGTGTAGAGAAAAAGACGAACAAAAAATTGATTATAATTGATGTGTGGTCGTTATCCCGGGCTTGAAGCTACAGTCTTTATTAACTTTCCGAGTCAGTCATTACGACCATCCTAGGCCCGGGTGTTTTATCGCCCAAAATTCCATTCAGCAATTTCAAACGTAACACCGCGGCTGGTGATCACTCACCGTATTAGTCGATGTTTAGCTACGCAATGAATTCCGAAGCAACATAATTCTCCCATATGGTGTTATCGGATCTGATAATCACAGGGAGATGATTGCCTGCGGCAGGCGCGGAGCGGATATTGAAATATAAAAATTAGATCTCTTCGCGTGGGATCGACGCCTCGTCAATCAATCCGAAATAACTTGGATAAAATCGTATCTCCCTACTCCTTATCAATGACGAGATAAAAAATGACGAGATATGCGTGATATTCACCGCGAAGGCTCATTATAGGATACCTGCATAAAAAATCCCGCCTGAAGAAGACAGGAAACAACCGTAACCCAACCGTAACCCTTACATCCGTCACATTAATCCATGGTCATTACCACTCTGATCTCAACTCGTCTCGTTGACGGTAATGTCCGATCCTCTTAGCTTTTTTATCGATTTTTATTTGTTGGTACATTTTTGAGACCTTTAGAAAATATAATCAGTGGATGCTTCGGTTGAAGGAGGAACATATGCCTTAGAATTTCGGAAATTTCTAAACCCCCAGAGTCATTTTTGAGACTTTCGAATCGTTTTCAAATGATTTTGGAAAGATCTTTTTTTTCTGGTCTCAAATCGTGTAGTAAAGAGGCTTTTTCAATATGAACAGATAACTTTTTCATAACTTTCATTCATTTACCATTCTTCATTCTTGAAAATGATGAATATCTGGTACAATTTTGATCGGATCAAGAAGTTTTCTGTTCATATTGAGTCCATCCACCATGAGATTTTATTCCGTGCATCGTAGACAAAAAGAAAATGTGTTCCCAAAATCGTGTGAAAAACACTAAAATATGAAAAATGACTTTTGACAGTTTTTTCCCTCGATGCATTCTCTATTCCAAACGAATTTTCCCACGTGTGTACGTGCGAAGCCTGCTCATAGACGGAATAAGAGACGTCAAAGAAAAAAGAACGGTTTCTTTCTTGTAAAAGTGTAGAATTCTTCGCATAGAACCGCGAAGACAAGACACGAGACATTCTGGGGTGGATCAGTCGGTCCTCGTTTCTGTGGGAATACGGCAGCGAGTCCGTCCCCCTTACACAAGGGTTGAGAAAAGCCCCGAGATGTTTCAAGCAGTTCCCATGGATTCTAAGTTCGAAATTGAGGGATATTTTTCCCGCAAAGGATATCGGTCTGTCCTCCTCGTTTGTCTGGGGTCGGTAGCCAGGTGCTGCCGAAGGTTTCGCCTTCCCCCCTTTCCCTCCCTGCCCTCCGTTCCCTCGCCTAGTCCAGCTCCCTTTTTTCTTTCTCTCTCTTCCTGGGTGTTTGCCCACCTGGTAAGAGGAGCATCTGGAGTTCCCAGTTCTAGAGTCTTGGCTCTTTTCCTGGGTTCATGTTTGTTCACACGACGCTGACTGAGATACTCGTTGTCCGATTAACGACGATGTTTGAGTAGAATCGCAAAAAGGGGAGAGAAGCGGCGCGAACGATCGACGATCAAATTTCTCAAAGTTTTACAACTCGAGCAATTAAACTTTGTCCGAATTTAACTGACAACCAGTCTTCCGACTTCATTGGAGATTTTTAAAATAACCCATTCGTATTTCTCATCCCTTCATTAGTGATCATTAAAATGAATCGGTGATGGTAGCGGCCTCTTCCATTCTTCACATACCGACTCGTAGTTTCTATGAATCTTTTCTCGGAAAAGATGTTGGAATTATGAAACTAAGAGGTATAATATCCAGAGGATAATTTAGCTGCCGTGTTAATTTTCCCTTTATTAACGGAGCGAACCCGTTTCTGAGTTTTATGTGATGCTGCAGTTCGAGTCTGAGCCGATGAGGAGGATAAATGGAATAAGAAAAATGAATGTCGTGGAAGGAAATGAAGTTAATTTGCCAGTCGGTTACCTATCGACATAAAAAGGGCTACCACCACCAGCGACTAAGAGAGCAGTTAAATTCGCATCAGCCATAACTCTTCGACGCGTATTAAGGAGGCAATTTGACGCAACGAAAAGTTAGCGCGGCAAAATAATAAAACATTCAAATAAGTTCAAATGAAAAAGAACCGTAGAGAGCGCAAAAACAGCCTCTCGCCGAGCCTCGGACGTCCACACCGTTCTTCGCGGCTCTTGTTTGAGGATCGGGTTCCGCATATTGTAACAATATTAAGTCTGCACCGGATTTCGTGCCTCCTTCTAATTGCTGGTTCGGAAACTATAAACCCCAAGAAATGTAACACAATTTCACAAGCCATCGGCTACACCAATCTCAATTGACTCGACATTTTCCAGAGGACCGGTACATCGCGATTAAACAAATTCTCCATACTCCAAAAATCATTTATATCTTATCCAAAGTTTATTAGACATCGAAAAAATCACTTGTAAGGTTTCAGATACACGGCTGATTCGATTATGTCTCTCGACGTCTCACTTCCTTCGGAGAGCAATTCTTCATCACGTGAATGAGGGAAACTGAGAAAAAGAAATCCTGTGATGTGTTATGGTAAGTTATCGAAATTTAGCGACAGTCTAGTCACTCTTTTCCTGATAACTTGGTTAAAAAATTTTGTTTTTCAATTTCCCTCATTCACACGATGAAGGATTGCTCTCCGAAGAGAATGAGACCTTGAAACAATAATAAAAAAATTAATTTTTCGATGTGTAATAAACTTTGGATGAGGTATGGAGAATTTTTTTAATCACGCTGTACTGGTCCCCTTGAGGCCCTGTGAGATTGATGAATGAAAATGGAAATATCAAAATGTCTGAGAATCGTTTGAGGAAAAATGGTGGCTTGTTGAAGAGTAGGAGATAAAATGTCGAGGGGTTGAGAATCAGCATCTTTTCAGCATCCGCCTTTGTACGAAGCTGTGCCAGTCGGGATAGAGAACGAGGGTATTTTTATTAATTTATATGACAACCGGTTTCTTTTGGCCGAGTATCGAACTTGTGTATAAGTCATATACGTTGAATAATGCGTCGGAGATGTCGTTCCTGGTATGTTAATGAGCTTTTCTGTCCGATATACTTACCGTTGAGTGCGGTTGAGTTATACGTGATTAACATTATATATTAATTTCTTGCCCAGTGTTTCTCTCTCCTCCACGTCCTCAAAGTTTATCGATAAAACAATCAGTTGCGGTTATATCGATCGGTTCGTATTTCTTTGACGTGTTATTAGAGGCTCGTGACGTTCGTTAGTAAAGACCACGTTTGAGACGATTACTTTGCGGACATCTCTTCGGGGAAAGAACCCGAGGATGATGATGCCGTCCCTCCCCGGTACTAAACCAGCCGCGATACGATTTATTTTCAACTCGCGTCGCCGCGTTTCGTCTCTCGACATTTTCATCTCTTTTACTACCGTTTATTCATTTATTTACGGCCACTTATTTTATACCTTCATTTTTGAGACACGGTCGTCACGATACCGTGCAAAAACCAAATATTTCGCAACGAATCGTGAAAATAGCACAAAAATAAAAATAGAAACTGAGAAGCACAAAAACCAATATCAAAGCAGCCTGTCTCAATCCTCGAAATATTTGCCAAGAAATAATCTTGACTCGCAAAGATACGAGGTTCGAGGCGAGCCTGGCGCGAAAGGGGTTTACATAATAAAACATTAAAAAAGGCGAACGTCTTCCCGTGGCCAGGTTCGCGAACGGGAGAGAGAGTCGAACCCGTGTAAAAGGGGTAAAAAAAGGATAATGAGAAAAAGAATAATAATAATAACAAAAAAAAAGAGAGTTACGGAGGGAAAAATCAGCGGAGAAGAGGACTCGCCTCGGCTTATTGCCGCAGCTTGCTCTCTTCGTTTATCTGTCTGTCTGTCTTCCTCAGGTTTAAAATTTGCACCGGCTGCCGCGGCAGGGGGGCTACCATGTCTGGAGGCCTTGACTGTTGGCCACGGGAGCACGGAGCTGCACCATCCGTAGCCAAGGCCTTGGCGGGTAATAACTCCCGGCCAGGGAACCCAGCCCTTCAGCCTCGGGCTAGAGGCTGCTTATGCAGCCCGATCAAATCGATTATCCTAGCATGGGCAGATCATCCCGCGGGAGTAACGTATCTGGGTCCATGAACTACCGTTAATGAATTCATTAGCCGCAGGTCGACCTAGTTTTCTTAAATCACATGCAGAATGCGACGTGTGTCGTTGATTGGTTCCGGATTATCTCCTATGTATGTGTGATTCACCTGTTTTACGACAAAAGTTGATTCAGTGATTTTGGTGTCCCGTTCGAGACGTGGGATTGCTGCTAGCCCCGGGTTATGTTTGTTAATTCGTTATTCAATCGACAAGAATCGAGAATCTGACACAGTGAAGATCGAGGACCTCCGCCTAGTCTGAGAGACTGCAGGAGGATACAGGCGAGAGGTGAATTTATCACGATCTTATCTCAGTCTCACAGCGTGTTCCTTAATTTTCGTATCTTCTTTTCTTTTTCCACGAATAAACGAGGGGATATATTATTCTTGTCGGGGTTGACAAAATCCCAGATGCTATATAACACATGTCTGATATTAAATCAGTAGATAATTCTTCTTTTTATCATTATACCTATTACGAATTACAATCTTGGCGCGAAACAAATGCTGCCACATGTCAGCACACCAAGACCGTATCAAGTTTCTCGCTTGTTTACAGTCATCATATCCTCTAAGGAACTCCTTGTTTCTCATATTCCGGATACACCTGTCGTTCTTAAGACTCCAGAAAGTTGCCGAATCCTGGTTCCAATGGTGAAAAAATCGCGAGTCAATTTCCTTTCGTAAATGATCCGATCGTTGTAGCAGGTAGTGAATACCAGTCATGGTAGCTGTATACATGAAAGTTGAATATTTTTTAACCACAACCCACACGATTCACCTTCGTTGGATATCGAGCACTTTATACAGAATTAGGCTCTATCTTAATTTATAGTACTGCAGCGTAAGGTCCGGTGGTTTATAGACGCGGTACGCGACACGATAATCGTCAGGTAGCGGCTAGACCCTGAGATTAATGTAATCAAAGGTGTATCAGACCTCAATAACGCCCAGGGATAAAAATTGTAATGGAAATAAATTTAATTAGGATTAGGAATTCGAGGAACTCAAAACAGGTTCTTTCGGCTCCGGGGTGACCTTCTGCATCCGAGGATCAGGATCTGGCCGAAACCCTCGCCCAACCGAACCGCCAATCAACGCCCCTTTGTATTTATTTTTATCAAACTTTGTACGAAATACCAATTAAAATTTGTGAATAATTCTTATCTCATTGGTGGCCTGAGAAATCTACACTTTCGACTTTTTATTATCCTCGAAAGTCAGAGATTCGCGAATCAAAGATCCGAGAGTAAAATTGTGAAATTCTTAATCCATCCTTAATCACGAATTGTTCAGAATTCCGAGAATTGTACAAGAGATTTGACGACTAGATACGGTTTCAGTCCTCGTCGAACGTCAGGCGAACTTAATTAGGAAACAGGAGCTTTTTTCATTGGGTTTCGACGACTCAATTACGTCACCGAATATGGAACCTTCGTTAGTCCTCCGGTCTGAGTCAGGAAGGGCGTCAGGTGCTTCTTTTCTTACGGTATATATACGAAGTCGTTTGGTTTCTGGCATTCTCTTCCTACTATGGCAAAACGAGCTCCGTTTCTTCTCCGTCACGGATTTGTTTTCATACGATGCGGGAGCAACGCCTACGGCGCAGAGATGATGACAAAAAATTGGGTGAGGTTTTAAGAGTAGAACGTCTCTTACAGCTTCACTTTGTGAATTCCGAATTAAAAACCGTTGGAGAACGTTTGTCTTTTTGTCTGTTTTTCGTTTCTTGTAGTTTGCTGGTTAATTGTAAACCATCGGTAATTGCAGCGGTGAAACTGTAACCCTGTGGTTATCTCTTTATGGAATGAAATAACGTATAAAAATACGTTCTGGTTCTTCGCGGTATATGTATATATTACACGTACCTACGTAATGAACTAACCTGTAATTAGATACGGGGCCACGCCTGAAAAGAAACGTATTGACCTATCCGATTTATAATTGCAGTAAAGCTATCTCCTATACTCGATAACGCAACTGCAATTACACGATCAGAATCCGAGCGATACTTTCATCGGTGCTGCGGCAACAACTGGGCCAACAGCTCTAGGATATGGAAGCTGGAATCTGTTAAATTCCTACTCTCTTTACAACTCCTCCCTGCTTCTAATTGCAGACGAAATTTACCATCGCTTCTCCACATGCGAGAAACTGAATTTTAAACGCGCTTTCTTCGTCAGTGATTCGGCCGATATGCTGCATTACATCGAAGCAAAAAGGGAATTTTAACAAGGGAACGTTTTTGACCGTGGGCCAGACCATCTGACGCGGTGATCCTTTCACGGTGCGTCAATTTTAGCGATGAGATTGAACGTTTGCTAAGTTTGATCAAGTGACCGAAGTCTGCCGCATTCGATAACAACACGATTTTCTTCATTGTTTCGAATCGCATGCTCCGATCCGAAACTGGATTCATTGCAGTTCGAACGTGACAATCTTCGAGTCAGCTTTCGCAACAGTGGAATTTGATCATTTTTATCCATCGCTATCAATTGTCTGGTCAAGCGAGTCCGCAGTCGGCGGATTTTGCTCGTGGAATAACTCAAGGCTCATGAAACTCAGTTGAACACGTACCTCCGTGTAATGGGCTCCTCATATTATAGCGAAGCTGCCGTGTGTAACCGGGTATAAAAGATACGGCGACGGAGGGCTGGCCTGTAGATTTTCTGATTAATTCCTTGCAATACTCGCAGGTAACGTATACAGAAACAATTCCAGTGTAGAATCGCGATGGATCAAACCGGAAGTTCGAGGTGTGTAACAATGAGAGCAAAAGCTTCTCTCGATCTCGTTCACGCATCGTTGCATCGTTGCACCGCACGTACGTGATGCGTCGTAAATCTTTATCAGTTTAAGAGTATTATTCAATGCACGCCAACATTCGTGCTCATATGCTTCAACGGCGTGGAATTTCAGGACTGTAGTTCGGATACAGTTGGGACATTCTTCAACTTTTTTCCACCCTTAAAAACGGGGGAACAAGAGCCCCCGGAAAACTGTGGGCCAAATGTATCTCGTGGGAGTTAAACTTTGACCTGTTGCAGGATACTACGATTTCCGCTATGAGGTATAGCGTGTTTCCTTTCTCACCAAAGTGCAACGATCAGTTAAACGAAGTTCACGCATGCGTGGCGGGTTTCTTCACACCGTATAAATTAGGATTTCCGTATTTTTCTTTTTTTTTAAACTTCTCCAATTAAACTTTTTCGTCATTATAGGGCTTTCGGTCTTGAAAAACAAGTGTATTTGATTAACGAGCTAAGAGAAGAAAAAGAAAGCAACGCCGGAGAAATATTCTGTCCCGAGCTACCTGAGGTCGGGAAAAGAATGTCCAAGGTCCAGACAGTCGAATAAACGACAGGTGACAGACCCACAATCCTGGTGTACAGATACCGAGTTAGGGACATCGCAACGTATGTCCGTGACGACACAATCCTCGATTTAACTAGACGTACTGAATACGAATAATTCAGAAGATGGGATCGATTTGAGGGCGATTTACGTGTGAAAACCCCAACCGAGAGAGTTTTATAGGGATTTAGATAATCCTAGGGTTTTCGAAGTTTGCCACTTTGTCAGAAGATTCTTATCTTCGGTCTTTAAAATTTCATCGCTTTTCGTCTGCTCCTAATGAATAGGGAGGCTGTATATTCAGTCCCACGAGACCACTGATCGTTGGATATAGATACAAGGTCGAATGGTGGAAGATTTGAGAATTTGATTCCCTACTTTTTTAGAAAATGCTTCCCCCTCACTTCGCGACTGCGGCTTCCGAGCCAATTATCCTTGGGAATGATGGATGCTGCTTCCTCGTCGCGAACATTATTCGCCTAACCAGCCCGGACAATAAACAAGAGGCGCAATCACTGCAAGTCTGTTACCATTAGGGCGAAGAGAGCATCTGCATCTTCAACTTCGGGTTGAAATGGCTTTATCATCATCAATGGACCCAATTAACAAACCTCGTTATTACAATCAATCGACCGATCTTCCGAAGCCCTCTAATGACTCGTCTTTTCATCATTTCCACTTCCAACTTTTTTTCTTCGAGGATTTCTTTGTGCGAGTAGGTGCATTCGTTTATTTTTTCTCAATTTTTTTCAATTCCTTTACGTATCGTTCCTCTTTTGTTTCGTCCGGTTTCTCGCTTACGTGCAGGTACCACGCGAGGTCCTTCTTTTTTACACACGAGACTCCCTCCGGATCCTTTCTTAATCTTCGTTTAACTCCTGCGCGTTTCGTTTCCATTTTTATCTTATTGGTTTTTTTATACCGCTGTCACACAGGGCTACCGCGCTCCGAAGGAGTGAGACAGGTCCAGTTCCATCCAGCCGGTCAACGTGACGAGACGAAAAAATTTATGTGTTCCCTAATCAACGATTCGCTTCCTTTAAAATCAATTTTATATTCCACTCACGTTCGCTCTTTAAAGTCATAAATATTTCCTGTATATGGCTCCTATGTAAATGTATAGAGTGCTAATGCACTAGGCCTTAGATGATGTCTCAATTATAATCACCAGGTACTGATACAAGCTTACTTATAGGCTTCTACACGTGATTGAAATACGAGATTACCATTTGCGGTGAGACTCTCATCGCGAATTATAACATACTGAAGAATGCGGTCATTATCGATGATGGTCATCCAATGATACTTACCAGCAGGTTGACTTGTCCGTCGTGATTGTCAATCCAGGCGAGTAGGATATCCGCACCCTTCATGTGGCTCTTGTCGTTGAAGCCGATCCCAACGTAGCCCAAAGTCTTCGCCGTGACCCTGAAGACGACGATGTCATCGTCGGTCGGATCCCATTCCAGAACTACGTGGCCATCATCGTCGAGTTCTTCGCGTCTCAAGAATCTCGGCTTTTTCGCGGATCGTTTCGTTCTGGTCGCGTTCGCCGTCAAAGTAAAGATACCCGACTTCGTTGGCCCGTTTGTTACTTTTTGACGCAGCTTTAGATCCTTCTCTGTGGGAGCGTACTTCTTCGGAGTGCGACCACCAATTGTCTTTGGATTCCGTTTCAGGGATGGATTCCAACCGCTAGTTTTTTCCACGGAGGTATCTTCGGGCTGGTCAACGATTTCGAAGTCCAGGTTAACGTCTTCCTCGATTTCGGGGTCCCTCGTCGTTACTTCGGACACGGAATTTCCCTCGACTGGGGCGGAGGCTGGGACCTCTATGTCGTCTATGTCTATCGCCTCGTACGCAGACTCTAGGACGTTGGTTGTCGACTCTGGACCAGCGTTGGATTCTGGTGAAAATTCTTGGCTCGATACCAAAGTCTCGCTCTGCTCTTGCCCGAGCAGTTCGAAATCTTCGATGGCATGGTCGCTCTCTTCGGCAGCGTTTTCAGCCGCCAGTCCATCGTCCTTTTTCAGTAGAACCTTCTTGCCCTTTCCTTTATGCTTTTCTTCGGGCTCCAGCTCAATGTCTATTGGGATATCTAATCCCACTACTTTTTCATTTCCGACAATCTCGTAATGTCCCGAGTCCAGATTCTGCTCTTGTTTATTGTGGAAGTCCAGCCCATCGTCTTTTTCGATGAAAATCTTCTCCGGTTCTTTGGTTCCATCGTACCACCCCTCGTCAACTTCTAATTTTTGTTTTTTGAAATTTCCGTACTTGTAAAAGGCCTCTTCCTCGGCAATGGGATCCAAAAATGGTGCGTTCCTCTTGTTTCTTCCCCTGGCCACGTTCTTGACGTGATTTTTCTGGTAGGCGATGGTCTTCATGGTCTCGTCCATGTGCTGGACGTACAGGTCGAGCAGGTCACATTCAACCACCCAACACAAGCCGAGGAACAGAATTACTCTTGATAGAAACATTTTGACGAGTCTCTGCTTCAATTACTAATCCAGAGCATCGGTGTATCTAGAAACACCTCATACCTCAACACCACTTTGCTCGATCGTTCAATAACTCACTGTAAAAGTGAACAATGTTAAGTTTCCTTATGACTAAATGTTCGGACAGCCAATACCTCGCCCCTCACTCCAGAAGTTACAAGTCACAGTTGTTTTCACTTCACTGGAAAATATTATCCTGAACATCAAATGTATAAAGGATAAATCTAACGACGAGTTATTTTTGTCGTTTAGGTAAAGAATTATCAAGTGTTTCTCAACCCGCGGTCAAGTGTTTCGTAACCCGGTCAACTTTTTCTGGTCTTCTCTGCATGTTGCTAGCTCGAGAGTTCTGCTGGTACTGCTTCGAACACGCGATCGCCCCTGCCGATGCTTGCAGCTGCTTACCTGCTGTCTCCCTGCGGGTCCCCCGAAGCCTGACGCAGGGGAAAGTCCGCCGAAGGGCCCCCTCGCCGAAGACCAATCGGAGAGAGGCTTTGGAACCACGACATTGGAACACGGTATGGGCCTCACAAACTGACAAACTGCCACTCTGCATCTCGCGACGCGGTGGGTCCCCTGCGTGTGCACAATACTCTCGATTCTAATCCAGACAATGTTACCTCGGCGTCATTTTTCAACCTTCGCTTCAAGCGGAACTACGTGTTGCTATAAAACTATATTCAACACGTGACGCCAGGCGGACCTGGGTTTTTTTTTCTCTAATGCGACCATGAATGTAATGAGGATAATAGTGAATAGTGATCACTGAATCCGTGGGTTTGAACAACGGATGACAATTTTTTTTAAGGATTCAAGATTCAAGGGTTGTTCTCGGGGCATGGAGAACAACTCTTGAGCGTTTTGTATCAATTCTTATGGCCACAACGCTCTTACAAATCACCTTGAGAATCATTGCCTTGCGTGATAGAAGAGAATGAATGGGTGAGCCCATTCATGTGATCACGACACCCACGCTATTGCCGATGTTCCGGTAGCGTAACGCAGCATACTATGCTATTGAAGTAACGATTCCGCTTTGAGTAAATGAGATGGCTTTTGGAACTGACTCGTAGTATCTGCATAATTTTCCGGGCACTCTCGGTTGGCAGTCTTTCTGACTTTTGTCCGACAGGTGCGTAGTATTATAATTACAAAGACTGATTGAGCGGAACGAATCGAGTCTCTCGACCGGCTCAAGTGTCAAACCGTGAAGAGTCAGTGGTATAATTATTTCTTACGGGCTATATCGCTTGGTAACCAGAAATTAGGCGAAGTATGGCACGTGGCTTGAGTAACCGAAGAGAAAAACAGATGCCCAATGAAAGCAGGTGTAAACTGCTGAGCAGGTGGATTCGGGACGATACCAACTACGCTGTAACATCCTTTGTCCGAAGACGCAAAGTCCGTTACGTCGTTTGAACTTCGTGTACGCATCCAACAAAAAACGGGGGATGCTTTCCGCCATATTTTTCTCACACAAAAGTTCTGACCCCTGGCGAGTGCCTTGATATTTTCAGAGACTGAATGATTTTTCAATGCGATATCGTATTTCTGGTAAGACTCGAAGACGATGAATAATTTCGTCACATGAATACAAAATAGTGAACTGTGAACAGTCGCAGGGTTAACTTATGCTGGCTTCTCCAACGCACGAGGTGTTTCTCATGCGATCAATGCTCTCGACAAATCGTGTACGGCATGTTGCTGTTACATTGTCTACCCCAGATACAATTGACGCCACAGAATTCTTTCCCACATGCAAATCACACATTATCGATGCTCGAAGCTGGGACTCCGGAGTTCTTCAGAGTTCTGAAATAAAAGATATGAGATACGTAGAATCTGATAGTTTCATAACGCTCACGAACCAAATAGGAAGCAAATATTTTAATTAGAGAACTGATAAAGATGGTCCATCTAGGAATGGAATGAGTCGGTCGATGACATGGTGGTAATTCTATCGGTGATCGTAAGATACGTGACTGGCTTCTTAGAGGCGTTTGAATCGGATGATGCTGTTCATGCACGTATCGATATGCGCGTCGTATTTTGAGACTGTTTTATGGTGTGTATTCCAAGGTGTAAATCACCAGCGATGAAATAATGAAATGATATATACCGACGAGAAACGTATGTAGTAATGGATGACCACGTCACCGTAAATGTGGGAATTCCTGTCGTTAGATGGACCGAACGGAATAGTAATTTATTACGCGGAAGGTTGGGTTTCGCGACCATGGGAAGCTCATTAGCCAAGATACTATTGAGCCAATGACTACGAGCTGCTAATCGTTGGATTAGCGAGCCGCCAGACCACCAAAGCGGAGCCCAAACCACCAAACGATCCGGACGGTTTTCATTTATCCCACTTTATCAGCTCCTCAATCATCTCACCTAGTTAAGGACCAAATTGCTAACGAACGTCCCAAAGCCACAATATCAATCATAGTTTCGGAGACAATTTTTGGAACCGTTGATGAATGGCTCTGGTTTTTCAAGTCCCTGACTTGTTTCTCAACAAAATTTCTATGGCTCAATTAACGCTGCTTTTTCTTTGTTTTTTCCATCATTGGTTTCGAGAAGGTAGCGGGAGAAGCGTCATTGTGCTGAATAATTGCGTAGCGGTAGTACCTACGTGCTAAACGTGAAGTGATTGCAACCGGTCGCAGTTCTCTTTGGCGCAGAAAGACTGCAGGGACTCTTGTTTTACCTGTGGAAGTTGGAACGACAATGGGTGCATTCGAAGGGCTGGCTGTAGTAACGGAGGATAGCATGCGTATGCCGGCACATAATTTGTCACCGATTCCTTACGCGGAAAATGCTCCAGGAATTTCTCAACCGACAAAGAGAAGGATGTTGTCGGAGACGGCGGTGGGCTTTAGTCCTTCGTCCTTTCAGCCTCCCGGATCACGCACAATGCGCTCCTGCACCATTCTATGAATCTCTGATTCCAACAGCGCCCCGTACGCAATTGTTTGCCTGGTCCTTTGCGCTTTAGTAATCACAAGAAAAATTCTGCGAAATTTAGAAATATGGATTCCACAAAGACCCCAAGCACGGGGCACTTCTTTACAAAATAAAACCTTACATCATTTTGAAAAAACTGCATTCCAACCTTGTGTCAATATTTATCGAACCTATACCTACGTCCGGCTGCAGTTTGTTTGAAAATCTAATCGAATTTTACTCATTCGAAGTCTGCTCATACCGTAAAGTTATCCATCACTCGACTGCATGTATACGATTTATGTAATTAAAAGTATATCGTTTCAGAGTTGCAATCCGGTTATTGATAGCTTCCTCGCTATGTGTAATGCATATCATCATAACCATGAATAAAATATACCTGGTTTAAGAGTCAATCTTATAAAATCGAGTCTTCACTTAAGAATCCTGTAGGTAATAGTTTCCGTGATCAAGTAAATACAGTGAAGCTATAGTTGAGTCTGTAAAGAGCCTCGAATCAATCGTGACGGAGACTTGAGCGCATACAAATCGTACAATTATATGGGAAACGCATCTTGAAACGGTACATACCTACATGCGTAAGCCAACCAACACTTTTTCTTGCTTTATAACGACGTGGCGTGTTCGGTGAACCCCCGAAAAATAAGTGAAGAGTCTGGTCCACCAAACTGGTTTACAACGGTCAATTAAATTAATTAGAACCAAGCGCCCCGTCGGATACGATTATAAGAAACCCATTTTCGACTCTTTGTACAAGATTTTTTTGTTCAACACTTTGTTTATCGACCGATGGCTCCCAAGCTCTACCTTCATCTTGAACGCTGAATAATTCGCGCTATTGAGAAAGGAACAATTGTACCAATTCTTGAGGGCCATTGTACTCTGCAAGAATTTTTTAATAATCCAGTCTTATCGCAAAAGCCTCAACTCCCTTCGGCTGCATTGAACCGTGAAAGACTACGGCTGGTAAAACCTTACGGCGTTTTTTTTTTTTTGTTCAAGAACTCCTCTCAGAACGTACGAATCCTTGAAAAATGGTCTCTTAGCCATGAATTTTTCAAGAACGATCTTCCTCCCTGCAGGACTTTTCATTATCGCACAGGGGCTTCCGGGGGATCAAGTAGGGTTATAAAATTTCTCGGAGCCTGGTCTCTTATCCGAAAACCTTTCGTTTTGTTCAGAGACGTATACGGTTTCCCGTCAACGAAACCGCCACCGAATACACACCCCAGCTATACCCACTCACGTGCGTATTACTTAGGTGGTGTCTATAATCTATCAGCCACTCAGTAGTTCTCAACTGAAACATGAAACGCGTTAAAGATCTTCAGAAATTCTTCTTTCTTATACTGAACAAAATCACCAAATTCATCAGGACTGTAAAAATTGTGTGGTGAGATTTTTCTCAACACACATTTTCGTACAATTAAATTTTTTTCACCTCATACATGTGTGTACGAATAGTAGAAAGGTTTCGGTTCACATAATTCCACTGCTGTGTTTCTTCGAGCTTGATGGAATGAATGTGGCCTTGAGCCATCG
This sequence comes from Euura saliciscinereae, assembly GCA_018420115.1. Taxonomy (NCBI): domain Eukaryota; kingdom Metazoa; phylum Arthropoda; class Insecta; order Hymenoptera; family Tenthredinidae; genus Euura; species Euura saliciscinereae. The sequence goes on along the minus strand of JAFFZH010011314.1, from coordinate 13,037 downwards.
CAGCACTCGCGAAAACAATAATAGTAATAATAATAATAATAATAATGATAATAAAGGTGGAACTGAGCACCACTAACAGACGAAGGGGCGCGTGCCACGACCCAACATCTGCCAGTCGCCCCTCGAACTGGTAGAGAATATTTCTAGAACACCATCGGGTCTCCGGTTACAAAAACGCTTCCGCAGGAAACAGCAGACCCAGATCTTTCCATAACATCCAGTGAACACGCAGTGCCTGTGTAAGGTCTCTTCGATAGTGGGTACGTATAGTATACGTGCATACGCCCACTAGGGATCAAACGGGGCAACTCTAACCAGACGATAAGATGCCCTTGGAAAACATACAGATGCAGTAGTCGCTGAACTCGGAGATCGATATTACATATGTTAATACTGACGATGCAACAGGTGATCAAATGTCTCGAAAATCGAGCGAGTGGTTCATCGAACAGTTCAAGAAAAACTTTTATCAATTTTCAATTTTCCGCATATCATTTCCTGAAGATCTCGGACCAATGATACGTGAGCAATGATGACATCGTCATTACCTGACGCTCGGCTAGATTCGATCTAGAAGATTCTCGTTATTCCTGTGAATTTGAGCATGAATTTGAATCAGATACTCAGATTGTCGCGACTGGCGACTGTTTATGGGTTAATGGTGATTCATGGAGCATGGCAACGGTGGCAGATGATGAAACATCTGCTCAGCAAGCTGCTCATCGATGCGATGCTGTTACGGCCTACCTTTGGCATTACACGCATGATCATTTTGCGGAGCTGTGGAAAAGCATGGTATTGCTTGATGTATTTGGCTAACCATTGTCTGCACTCTGGACGTGTGACGTAATGTGATGGAGGCTCACGATCAGTCGAGTCGGAGCGAGTCTCCCACATGTCGGATTTCTTCAAAAATGTGTTTTTCATGTAAAATGTAAATTGCTACGGCTTTATCGTTGCAAATCTGACTACGAGGAGCCGTGTAACTTGACTGTAGACATAAAAGAATGCGCTTCTCTCCTGTATTCTCAATTTTTCAGTACAGGGATGAGAGTACGGCTGTTATACGTCAGATGTTAAATTATGCCTAGATACATACGTCAGATAGGCTTATTGCCGGAGTCCGTTGAAACTCGGTACGAATGCAATTAATCCACGCAGTTTGAGTTTCTTCCCTTCAATATCCGCCTTCGTTTCTCCGCCGACGACTTTCGGTCCGTAAAAGGCATAATGAAGAAATCCTATCGATGTCCTGCGGCCAGGTGATTGAACGATCGCTGCAAAAGACAATACCTACGTGCCTCAAATTTTATTTGACCGTGTTGTCTCAGTGGCGCCTGTTGTTTTTCGTCTTTCTTCTTCCTCTGGTATTGACGTTGCATTTAAATTTGCATACGAAGAAAGCTCGATGATGAACACGTACGCAATCCTCTTCCGAGTTTCGGCCAATCCGTACACGAGATACCGAGAAGACGCTGGCTAGTCTGCAGCAGTGGTCAACAGGTCCCACATTAGCCCTGGCTCCATTATTCCATTATTCCATTATTTCATTATTCAACTCGCGTCTTGGAGCCCCGTGTTTTATGCGTGCCTCATATGAGTACGTGACGGCCCTGTGCAGACGTTCACCGGCCCATCGCCGTCGCCCCCGCCTCCAGGCTGCATCCAAACTCCGAAAATATGGTCTTCGGATGACCATGATGATTCCAGAGAGCCGAATCAAACGATAAACAATCATTTATACGATCGAATTTTAATGGCTGTGATGTCAGCGCTGATACCAGCCATAAATCCCGTTGGACTTCTTGTCTTCCGTCCACTCCATCTCCGGTAGCTCGGATTCGCGACCGGATTTATTCGACCTCGAAGCGAACCTGGCGGACCCGGGTTTGCGTACGTGAAACAATGCCAAACGCAAATGGACAAAATCTGCACGAGTGCTTCTTCGTAAATCTGACCGGGTAACAAAGTTGATGACTTTTGGTTTTTCTATTCTCTTGCAAGACTATCTCGAATTTGAATTCTTCTTCCGCTTTTGAATCATTCAAAAATTACGGTGCAGAAGTTTTGCAATTGTTACCATCATCTCAACAAGAACGGCAATAAAAATTAACCATAGAACTACAAACCGGGGTAGATATCTACCCCAGGCAAACTTGAGAAACGACGGTTTCGTCGGTTTTTCACCACTTCAGGGCAGTTAGTGGATTTTTTTACCAACTGTCCCTCGATAAAATTGAATTTGCTTTTCGCCATTCTCTTTGGCATGAAAAAAACAAAAAAAATCATGTACTTATGAGTCAGATTACTGCTTTCAGAACAATTTTACGAGCAAAAAACCCGTGGGGTAAATATTTACCCCAGTTTATAGTTTACAGGTAAAAACAAATGAGTTTGTAGTTCTAGGGTTGATGGAATTCACATTTTATTGACTTGGGAGTTTCAATAATCACAAATCTCCTTACGGCTCGACGAAATGAACATTTTTTGAATGCAGGATTCAGGATTGATCCTCTTTAGCTACAGAGCGCGACTGCCTAGTCAGCTGTTGTCCCGTCACGGTGTAGATAGCAGCATCGTTTGGTAGACCAGCGGAGTGTTGTTGGTCGGTAAACTGAGCGTTCCTTCGATCGCTGAAGTTACTTCAACAGTCGGTAAAAAGTTATGAAGCGTTGTTATTCATGTAATGCATCAGCAACGTACGAATCGCATGTGCACGAAGGTATGCATTGCGGGATAGCATGGCTGTCTAACGATAAGTAATTACATAATTTGCATATTGAATAATTTTCATATTTTGTTTGACATTTTTCAAATTGCATTCTTAATCACCTGCACGAAGAGCCGTAGGTGATTAGTTTTTGTCGTTTGTTCTAATTGCACGCTGCACTAAATTTAATATTGCGGTGGAATAACTAATTGTAAAAGCTTGTCAGAAAAAAAGGGTTCTACGATTGACTGCAAGCCGAGCTCACAAACGATGAATTCTTCGAAGTTTCGACGGGTTGCATACTTGCATGCAGGTCTCTCCTATTCTATATCACTCTAACGATAAGCTCGACATGTGCAGTTCAGATATGCTAATGAGAAGCTTGTGCCTTTGACAGGTACCTCTAACGAGCTTTTGCGTTACATAGGTTTGAAATCTCACTGCGGTATGTATGACTTAACACATTGAATTACGCAGTGGTGGTGTTCGCCAATCAGCACAGGACCTACGACCGAATCGTTGTTTTACAAGGGGATAAAAAGTACCCGGGAATAATATTCAAATATTAACCAAAACAGTACCTAATTAATATACTTCTTCAACAAAGAGACACTCTGTTTTTTTTTCTCGTAGAAATAGAAGTGCAAGATTTCATATGATGACATCTCGAAAACGGATCAACAGATTTGTACGATTCTGGTCTTAATCGATAGGATTGGCTTCAATCCGGATACATTTTAGGCTCATTCGATGCGATAGTTTCAATAACTGACCATTTTAATAATATAAATTAGTGATCTAATATAAGGATGGATTAAATTCCAGAACTGGGCCTTTAGAATTAACCAAATTATAGGATCTTGTTATTTTACATCTCCCATTTCCAAATTCCAAATTAGTTTTTGTTTACCCGGACGAGCCAGACCCCTAATTCGATTCTGATTGCGTTTCAACCCTTTTGTTCGTTGAATATCATTCGGTTCGCCCTATTTACCAACAATTTCCGTGACGGAAATTCGATCTAAAATTCGCCTCGTCGTAATTTATTCGAATTTCATTCATGGCAATAATTTCTATTAATTTGATGTAATGAAAGTTAAAAGAGTTATTGTCGGCAACTTGCAGAGACACGAGATAGAGTTGAGGTGGAGATACTCGCGGCGATCGCGGTAACTATTGCCAGTGCCGCGAGTTTCGGACGAAACGATCAAAAGATACGTCAGAAACTCGGGGTATAAGTATTTATTTTCGTTCTCTATTGTATTTCTTCGTGTATCTCCTGTTTGAATCTATTTGTTTCATCGAACGTTCTAGTTTTTCAGGCCTGCATGGGGATGTAGACGAGACTTTCCGAGACGAGACGAGACTTCGAGACGAGACCAAGTTCTCGTCTCGCCACCTCGAGACGAGACGATACCTCGGCAAGTCTCGTCTCGGCGAAATCTCGTCTCGTCTCGTCTCGCGGCAACACTAGTCAAACTACTGATGGAGGTAATCGTTCGAAAATCCCGGTCACGATATTACTACGTGTTCCCATCAAGATTAGAGCGTTAAATGTTATCTATAATCTATATCGTACCCATTTAGCTAGTGTTTACGGCACTTTCCATTGATATTGAAACTGCGTAAAAGGACCCATTTTTGTAATAGGCTAAACGATAATGAAAAAAGAATCAGGCTACTTTCAGCTAAAAGCATTCACAGTGATAGCACTTTGGTCCCTCCGGTTATCAGCCTGTCAGGTATTTCACCTTAATAGCCTTCTGTATTATACCCTTCAACAATTTAGGGAATGAATGAGCTTCCGTTGAAGCACTGGCTTAATAATCATCAACACGATATATTCATGAATTAAAGGGTCCAACAAAATTATCGTATCGCTGGTCCGTTTAATGATGTCCCACTCCGTATCAGAACCGTGTTAAATTGTGTGTCAGAAATATTTTCAGCCTGTGACTAGACTCTGCTGAAGCTACTCAATCAACGTTCAAGTATACGACCAATTTGACTTTGTAATAGCACGAAAGTTCATGGCGCTGGGCTGGGCGACAGAAGTTCTAAGAGTATTCTCTAACGTACTTTCTATTAGTTTCCGGTTCAGAGTGTTACCGAAAGTAGACTAGAATAAATTTTGACGCAATTTATGGAAGTGCTTTTTCCTCCGTTTGACAACCTCTGTCAGACGTTAACGTCAACGTCATGTCAGCTTTAAGATCGTGTTTTTTTAAGTATAATGTTTCCATAGCTGTTCTATCCTTCATCCTCGATTCTTCAGCCGATAAAAGCATAGTTCTTATTCCCATCCTGCTTATCTCCTTCTCAAAGTGGATCTTATGAGCCAATAGCTCATTAACGGTGTCTGTAATCAACGACGTCTCGAGTTCCCAACCTGATATCTGATCGGCTATAATTTTCAGGGTGTACGAGGTCTTTCCCATCAATTTGTTCAACTCGATAGTTTCCATTATCAACTGCGCAAATGGTGATGATGGATTATTCGTAATAGATAATGAATATCATAATTCAACCTACTTCCGAACCCAGACGTTCCTTATCAGCATCGTGCCTTCTTTGAGACGATTCGAACGTCTTCACCACGTCTTCATTTTCGGATTTGCTAACTTCGAGAAGCAGTTCCGTTTCCCTCTTTGCCTCCATGCATCTGTCGATGGAGTAACCACGTTTTTAATTGGCTAATCAATGTATCAATCGGTATCATTCTCCTTTTCGTTTTTCAAACGGACTTTACGGAGGTAGGGGAAGACATGTCGATCATTTTTAATGGTTGTAATTGCCGTTACCTACTTATTGAGTTCGGAAACGAGGTGATCAATCCTCATCTTGTCTACTGAGCAAAGAGAGGAAACACCCATGTTCGATACGTCGAAGGACGAGTACGTGACCGGTACTGTTTCCGACCCGTCACCTCGCTCACTTGACTTTGGACAAACAGTTTTGTCCACTGATGACTTCGAGGCTTCGACCGCTAGTGTAATTCCTGGGAATTTAATCATGATTAGACCTACTGTATGATAAAAAATCGTTAAAGAGGAATGGACACAAATTTTTGGGTTGAAAGCCATCAAATTAATGCTTGCAGATACTAGAACTTGATAAAGGCGCGGAGCTCGACATGGCATAAATGACAGCAGAATTTTTCCAGGTACCACGCAATCGCTCAAGTTATTCCGCAGAGGTTAATGAATGAGGCCTTCTTCCAAGATTCAGAAAAGTAGAATTTTCCCCATTGAAGTTATGAAGCTGCAGACCGTCTGCTGCAGTATTTCATAAAACTCCTGCCGGCATACTTACTTTTGTCAATTTGATGTGAAACGCATTCCTTCATTACCAGTTTTCTCGAATTTTCTTGTAGTTCTGTCATAGTGAAATACCTTTGAATGTAATAATGTACAGTCAGCCATGGAGCTGGAAAACAGTGAACGCTATGAACTCAGCTTCTTTTATTCATGTTTTTTCATTGTTTTTTCAAAGGTCGTATAGTCATGCATAACAACGACGCTGATGGCGAAATTTGTCTATTTCACAAACATGTTTGCCGGCTCTTCTCGTTTGGAAACTTGAAAGAAACAAAAAATAACAGAAAAAATTGATTGTGGCATCATTTGTGAAGGGAAATTTCGAATAGGCCAATTGGGAATCTGAAAATTGTCACATTTGTCATAAAAATGTCTTCATTCGTAAAATAAATTCATACGGAACCCCCGTTAAAATTCGAATGAAGTAGGTTAACTCTGCAGCTTTGAAGTATGGTGCTGTAAAATATGCACTCCCTAGGTAGCAATTAACGAGGTACTTTAATAAAATGCCTCGCCACTAATGCGTTTAACTCGTGGTTTCGAGTTATATGCGAGCTGCAGTAATTTTAAATTAGGTATATGAGCCGAAAAAATTGTTCACTTATCTTGATAACGCAAAAAATATTTTCAGCAGTGATTGTCGTGTTGCATATGCAGGTGATTCGAAATATGTAGGTTAAAAATGTGTGGAAAAGGTACAAACGTTGAATAATAATGATAATCAATCATATATTAAGAAATAACATTTATTTGTGATTTGATGCATCTTCCAGGAAAGCAGATAAGATCTCTAGAACATACATTTTATACAGACTGTCTGATATTAAACACTAATTACATTTAGATTTTTACAATTAGGTACTACGATTCGATAAAAGTTCATTATCACGATTATAGCATTCATTCACTAATGTACATTACTCTTACGTCAAAACCTAACGAATAAAGTATACATATGCTACTGATCCCATTGAACCGATTTTTCGTTAAAAGCATTTGTGCATTATCAATAATAATTACAACCATTTGTTGTAATAGTCGTCATATCAAGTAGCCAAAGGGGGCTTTCAAAGTATTTACATAATTAGTCCCATTTCGGTCTCCGACTCTAGCTCTTTCGTTCTTACAAAAATATCCTGTCCACTCTTTACCAATTCTGGGTACCCACAGAATATAGATGATCAATTATCAAAAGTGAGCGAATTAATGATGAGGATTAATAAAAATAGCTGAATCACATTGTCCAAATCGTCTCCACACTAATTGACTCAGAAACATTCCACATTCGATGATCCAGAAATACCAGCAATGAACCCCCTTTTCGGTGATTCCTCATTCGATTCGTCCATCAAGTGTCTGCAATATTCTGAAGTTTACTTCAAAATGGCCAGGTACGTGTTCCTCCAGGAGGGTGATTTCTTTCCTTGTTCGTGTTTAAGGGATCTATTAAAAAAAACACACAAATAATAGAAGGTGTGAATAGTTTTGTTGGTTCAGTGATGTTCGTTGGTTGGATGTTCAACAGTTATTCGTAAAAGACGAACATCAGCTTTTGCCGCCGTCAGATCGTAAGCGGGCGAGTGACGAAGGTGAGATAAAATCCGTTTTCGAAATTGGCACCAAGCACCCTAGTATTGTGTGATGAACTATCCTACTGACTATGAAACAAGTAATGTACCCACGAAGTAACGGATCAATGACTTTCGATCTCATTTGCCCAGCAGGGTTACCCTCACCGAACCCTTGGCACGCGCTCATCAGGTTTATACAGGGGATTTAGATAATTAGACATTCGAGCTGGTTAGATCAGGCTAATTAGGAAACCACATTGGTGAGAATCAGGCAAAATGATCATTGATCATATCTCGTGTCTAATGACAAAAGGTCGTAAGCGCCATTATACGACTTTCTGCCGTTTTGAATGGCAAAAGGGCAAACAATTTTTTTTTCTCTTCCGGATTTCGACTGAGGATGCTAAAATATGTCCAGAAACGTTGAGGTTGAAAAGCAGGTCAATCAATTGCAGAAGGTCGTATGTACTGTCGGATACAAATTTTTGATACCAACTTTTCGAAAAAAAGTATGTTGACTAATTGCATAAAGTCGTATCCGCCAAAGAAGAAAAAATCAACTTTTTTTCATAGAATTTCGTTTTTTAACGCCAAGATCTATTTAAATTCTGGAATTGGAAACATTCATGCAAAAAGTCGTGAGTGCCACCCCACAGGAAATGAATTTCATGATCAAAGATTTTCGATGCTATTCCAATAAAATCAAATTAGTTGTGCACTATCACCACTTTTACCCATTTGAGAAGGAAAAGAACATCCGTAGAGCAGAATTGAGAAAATAAAAATTATTCGCCTCTTTGTCGTTTCGCTGTGTTGGCTAATGGCAAAAGGGGGAATATTTTTTCCTCATCTTTTCCTTCAAAGCGGAAAAAAGCATATCTTTCTTTGTTTTTTTAGTTCCATTTTGTGTGAAACTAGTGAAAATGCATAACTGAATTGAAATGTATGTTTTCTAAGTTACCGGAAAATATCGTCATTTTTGGCGGATACGACCTTTTGCGCTTAGGTTTTTTATTTTCTAATTTCTAAAGCAAATGCAACGAACAAAAATTTTTGTTTATCGCCCATTTGCCACCAAAATCGCATTTTTGGCGCTTACGACCTTTTGTCATCAGACATGCGATGTTAACACAGTGTAATCCAGTGATTACGTTATTCACGAGTTATTAAGCGACATTCTGCAACCGATAATACATTTTTCTCACACCCGGTCGCAAAATGCCACTTTTCATACATCTTGAGCCGGCGCAAAACAGATCTTTTCGGCCCTCGGGCGCAAAGTTCCGTTTTGCGCCCGCTCACTCGGTCTGAAAGGAGGCATTTTTGCAGACCAGGTGTTGAGAAAAAAATCGTGTGCAACACGAGCGCAAGGCTATTTTGGCGAGTGTGATTGCAGTACACTCGCCTTCGGCTCGTACTGCAAATTTCACACTCGAAAAATAGTGTTTTGCGCCCTTGATACACAATGTATTATTCTAGTCAATTTCTAGTCCTGAAGACATCATTGGAGGGCGGTTAACACCAGCGCAGTGCTATCAGACGGTGGTGAAACTGCGTTGCAGAAATGGAGTCCGAGGTGATAATACGAATACAAGGACACAGTCATGAGCTCGTGGTGCTTAACGGGAAAAGTTTTCCGCGTTTTATGGCCGGCCTGGTACGCACCATGAATACTGGTCCCATGAGATTAGTAAGATATCCTGAGAGTTTAGGTGCCGAGTATAATTGAGGATAACAGCTCAGGTGACCGTTGCGGTTGGCTGAGGTTAGTTTGGAAAGGGTGAGAACTAAGATTCACCTTAAATTCGATGCTCTAACCCGTTGTTGCACATCGTCACCGTAGTCTCTTGCTCTTGGTGATGAGTTCTGTTACGAGTCTCAGACATAATTGCACCCGATTGTGGATGCTGAATTATACTCTGCTGCTGGCCATGTCTCGAACCTGTCTGACCCCGCCATGTTGGGATCGAAATACTCTGACCCCTACGTCGGGAACTGCTCACGGATGACCTTCGTTTTTCCGATACACACCAGCAAAGAAGGTACCTGCAAGCAAAGAAGCTCCACATTGTGATGTTGGGGCAATTTTAAAGGGAATTCCGTATATGTATCCAGATCTGAGGGTAAGTAAATTAGGGTGTAGAGTATTTTCATCTGGTGACATTCATAGCGTGAGTAGAGTCATATAGTCAGCCGCAGAGAGAATGGGGTATCTCAGCGTTGACCGGAGGTGTAACACATTATTATTATTATTATTATTACCACAGGTAGAATTGCTGAAAGTTTCGAAACTGGGGTTCAGTGAGATGAAAATGTGACACGTCGAATTTGTATACCTGTGGCATGAAGCCAATGGTACCATGCTGGCACGGAAGAGTACATCGACTCTCAAAGACTTGGAAAGGCTTGTCAGGATGTCGAACAACAAATAGATAGACTAGACGCGGATATTGATGTCCACGGATGTGCTGAACCGTGACATACGATCCCTTGAAGCCGGCTGGTATTTCAATATGGAGATGGAGAGGTAAACGATTAAAGAAATCGAATCACAGTCAAGGTGTGAAGGGTTTGGAATCCTGACTTGCTCGTTCGTATATTGACCGAGTTGAATTCGAGCATGAATGCAATGGAGTTTCAACTTCGAGATTCAAGCGCACTCCGGAAATTGATTTGACCGTTTTTTTTATAACTCTTGAGATACGCGACTCAGTTAAAAGTTTTTGTTCAGAGAATACGCCTTTTAATTTTGAGTACTCTCATCTTCACCTTATATCCTGGCAATTTTCGCCGAATCTTACGAGAAACAGACACGTGCTCCTATAGGTAGAAGAAGGATCAGCCAGCTGCTCGCACAGCTCGCTAGATATTTCTCTAAACACGTTCTAGCTTTTCTGAGTGGGTCTTTTGGTCCGAAATACGCGTGTTATATTATCACAGCATCTACATTGTTAGGTGGTTAACGTTATAAGCGTATTAAGTATGCAAGGCATGTTAGAAACGCTCTATTAGACTGTGCCAACGATAACTGCACGCGCTTTTCGATTAACAATGCACTCGGGAATTCAGTATACCTACAACAATGTCTATATTTCAACACAATGTTTCGCGAGCTTCAGAATCCCGTGCAGACGCACTCGTTGTTCCCATTCGCTTCGAAGTACCTAACCAAAAAGATGGTGAATTAAATCAAGTACGACCGCATGGCGAACATAGTGCTTCTTTCCTCGCGCAAATAATTCAAAAGCAGAAAGTTCTCGTAACTTTTAGACCCCGGAGTTCTACTGACATTTACGACGTCAAATGTAGCAAAAATTTACGATCAGTCAGACGTACGGGTACTCTGACGATCGAACATAAAATTATATGGAAAGTATAGAATTCGTCACGTACACCTTGCCGAGAAACGTTGGGAGAAGCACGCGGAAGCGCTAGAAGGTCTTCGAATCATTGTCGAGGACAATATGGGCGATTTTTATTAAATAATGACTCCGATTTGGGACCAATCGTCTGATGCAATTATGAATTAAGTCGTTAATACTCAAGAACAAAACGCCTCGACACTGACAACAAAAGTGAACAAACAAATTTCACGGTTGCTGGTTTTCGGACTTTCGGCATCCGTTACGGACACACGGTGTTGACTTTGGAAGTTATTTGCGTAGGACGCGTTTACATTCAAGGCAGTTGCCCCTTGCGATGTCCGCATAAATGACTGTCACTTCTGCGACGAAATTGATTTCTAATTGATGTGTAAGCGGTAGAAAATTCAGAAATAATCACGTGAAATGGTACTCAGAATATTTGCCGACTCAGTTAACGGTAGGAAGTCTGACCTTTGCATAAAATTCATTACGAGATGTGAGCAAAGTTTTACGGCTTTTCCTGGATATTATCAATTTCAAGATGTCTCAAACAGCATCAATCCCAATCGAACAAACTTTCACATCAGTTCTGAGATTGCCGCCAATACGATCCGAGGATTATGCGCTCGGTTGGTGTGAAATGTCATAATAACCTCATCCCTTGATAGAATTGTGGATTCGACACCACATCCAGCCCGGTATGATCGTTGGTTCGGAACAGTATCGCCCCGTGTTACCTCGAACGCTATTAAACTTCCATATCAATTTCCGCTCGCAAAGCGGCACATTAATTGCAAAGCTAAAACGATCCGATGACCCAGGATCCAATTGGAGAGAAATTGAACCCCGTGGTCTACTACCAGTAAGGTCACAAATGGTGCGGTGATAAGCATTATTCGCTTTATTCTTATCGAGCAGAAACGATATTGGTGCAAGATTATTGTATCAGGCTCTTCCAGTTCAGCGAATTGAACCGCGTTGCAGGGAATATCATCTCAAATTATTTTACTATGCAAATCTCGCATATTTGCATTCTGCACACGCTTCAGCTGCTCCTCATTTAGCGATAATTGCGTTGGGTGCAGACATTCGGGTGAATTGATAGAGGAGAGACCGCTAACTTAACTCTACAATCCACAGGCAGATGCACAAGCTTCCAGTTTCCTGGAGCTATCAACCTCAGGATTAGGTACACGATTTCAGCGCGAATCGGCCCAACGGTTATACTCAATATGAACGTGAAAAATTATACTTTATCGCCGACACGTCACGTTTTGTCGATATGACTTTTTGATAACCTGCCAAAACGATGGCCCCCAATGCTGAAATTTTTGTTGTTACATCTGATGGTTCATTTCGTGGATCAGGATGATAAAGAGAGGGTATAACTCACCTGTTAAAGTACTTTCTAAATGTTCCACTGACGCAGTAGAGGGCGATTGGATTGATGCAGCTGTTCATGAAGCTCAGACAGAATCCAAGAACTCTGAATGCGTTCCAAAACCCGTTGTAGTCGTCTTGTGCTGTTGGATGGATGTAAAACCACAGCATGAATACATGCTGGGGAAAGAAGCACACCGCAAATACGACCACGAAGGCCATCACCATCGTGGCTACCTTCTTCCTGTCCTTCACTTGCTTCACCTGGAACATGCATTTTTTTCCCATGTCTTATATTCTGAGTGGGGATCAATGAGTTATTTCGAGACCCTTTCCTCCTGATGGTAAACAGTTTCACCAATAAACTGAGATCGATTGACGAATACAAACTTCAGGATCGGCCAATCGGAAGGCTTCATTGTAGACTGTTATTATTGACACAATACTCAATTTTTATTGCTCATAAAAGATATCGCAAGGACTCGGGACAGCCTCGGAATAGTACTACTTTTAGCTACGGGGTTACCCAGTCGTGGGAAACGTACAAAAAATTATTGAAACGCGTTATCGTATAGGCTATTATTGTCTCCAAGAAATTCTCATAATTCTGTTTATCCGATCGTGCCCCTGCAGCTCGGTTCGTTTCAGTAACGATAATTTGGATAGAATAAATAGATATTTATGTGGCATGCGC